>JAUEJL010060491.1:8199-18561 GCA_032274825.1 Drosophyllum lusitanicum | reverse complement strand
TACGTGGATCTAAATGAAATTACTATGTTTGACTTTTCATATAACATAAGTAAATGTTTGACCTTATAATTTAATTGTTATTGTTCGGATTTGTCGACCTTGTGTCTGCTGAATTTAATGGGTGAAATAACATTGATGCTGATGCTGAAAAAGTTGGTCTTTACTAACTTGCTAAAATTTCAGATAATTAAAACCAAATCTTTTTATTAATCTAAAAGTACATAACAACTGTGCACTAATCACAGTGTATAATCACTTCAAACTCATTTCGGGGTTGTTTCATTGCAACAGCATCCAAGAACAGGGGAAGGTATGTTTCAGTCTTGTATAAAGGTATGTTTCACATAATTAGTTAGTTTATGCTTCTGTTTTGTTGCTTCTTTTGTGTTTGAATTTGTGAGATTTTCCTTAATTTATGCTTAGTTCAGTATACTTATTTATTCCCGAGCTTTGATTAGTTATTCATGTTATATTTGCTTCACTAAAAGCTGTGTGTATATGTTCATATTGGGAAATGATGTTTATGTGATTTCTTTGACTTTATACAGATTGGCTTTCAATTGATATGACGAATTGAAGCTGACACAAGCATTATTGAGGAATGAAGGGATCGAGTAATGGATTCTCGATTCAATATTCATCTTTAAACCCACAGACATCATCAGTAGTTGTATCAACATTACAGCAACCGAGTAAATTTCTGTTTTTAACTGAGAATTTTACGTTTATATGGTCGCCGAAGCCTCATTACACACTAGACGAGTGTGCAATATCTTTATATATATGTACGTAATTGTATCTATATTATATACATATAGTTTTAAGTGATTCATTTTTCTAATACAGGAACTTGCTTCACTCTAGGAAAAGATGAGGCGTCGCAATATTACAAAGGAAGATAGATAAAAGTATGTATGTATATAGTTGCATGTTTTACTCACAACATTATGCATACATTTTCTGATTCTTGTCCTTGTTTTCCATTAGTTAATGGATAATGTTGAAAGTTTTTGTGGTAAATCATCTCTGCTATGCTATGCTATGCTACGCTACGCCCCCTCAGGTACATTCCCTCTTTTTATTTGATGAGCAAGTTAGTTAGATGTAAATGTATACAAAACCTCTAGTTATTTGTAATATTAGACATATAATTCATGATATAATATTATAAGTTTCTACAACCTTTAAAAAGAGGGAATGTCCTCGTTCCCTATACCTACAAAAGATACAATAAGAACTCAAGTTTACCCTACAAGCACTTCCAAATACAAAAAACAAACATCCATTAATAAATCTTATTTCAAGCAAGTTCACATATATGCTTGCTTTAAAATAAGTATTTGTATCATTCTAAAAGGAAGGAACGTCCTCGTTTCCTATGCGTTTAAAATATCTCTACTCTACAATAAGAAGTCAACTACTCCCCTACATGCACTCCCAAATACAAAAAACAATCATCCATTAATAAATCTTATTTCAAGCAAGTTCACATGCTTGCTTTAAAATAAGTATTTGTATCATTTTAAAAGGAAGGAACGTCCTCGTTCCCTATGCGTTTAAAATATCTCTACTCTACAATAAGAAGTCAAGTACTCCCCTACATGCACTCCCGAATACAAAAAAACAAACATCAATTAATAAATCTTACTTCAAGCAAGTTCACATGCTTGTTTTATAATAAGTATTTGTATCATTCTAAAAGGAAGGAATGTCCTCATTCCCTATGCCTTAAAAAGATCTCTACTCTACAATAAGAACTCAAGTGTGCCCCCTACATACACTCTGAAGTACTAAAACAAACACCATTAGTAAATCTTACTTCAAGCAAAGTTCACATGTTTGCTTTGAAATAAGTATTTATATCATTCTAGTTTCAAATATTACGCCTCATACTTCGTGGTTAGGCTTTAAGCAATCTCACATGCCTAATGAACACACTTCATACAAATTCTTTTAGCTTCAAAAGTTAACACACTCTGTATACACAAAACCAAATATCCTACTAATTCTACCAAAACATAAAACACAAGAACCTCTTGCCAATTCCTTAAACATAAGACACAAGAACCTCTTACCAATTCATAATAATCTCATAAGTTCTACAACTTCACCAATGCGTTTAAAAGGAGGGAATGTCCTCATTCCCTATGCCTTCAAAATATCTCTACTCAACAATAAGAACTAAAATGTGACCCTACCTCCTCATTTTAAAATGAATAATATTTTAGCTTGATTTCTTTTAGAAAACAATCAAAATAAATTCATTCCCTTTGACTTTTCATAGCTCCTTCTCATCCTCGTTTTTAAAATTGTCTTCATTTATTGAATTTTCATTAAATCTTTCTCATCTTCGTTATTTCATCAAATTTTTCGTCCTCATTCATCCTCTTTTTTAAAATATGTCACAAAGTTCTTTAACTCATTTTCATCAAATTTACCTCAACCTCGTTTATTAAATTAAAGTAATATATAAGATATTTAATACAATCTACTTCATTGTTGTTTTTATAGAAACTTAAATTTTTTTCATACTCATTTTCAAAAGTGTCTCAAAAATTTCATCTTATTTTTCATACAATTTACCTCATCCTCGTTTATTAAACAAAATCTCTCTCATCCTTGTTTTTTAGAAACTTTAATTTGCTTATGCTTTTTCATTAAAAGTTTAAAATAAAAATTCCTAACTCAATTTTTATCAAATATATACTAACCCTATTTTTTAAAATTCAAGTTTCAATATTTTCTCATCCACATTTTCAATATCATCTCAAAATTCTTTAACTCATTTTTAATCATATTACCTCATCCTCGTTTATACTAAATTCATTTATCAATTTTTTTTTATCAAATCTCCATCATCCTCATTTTTTCATCAAATCTCCCTCATCCATGTTTTTTCATCAAAAGTCTTCATCCTATTTTATAAAAATTGTCTCAAAATTCTTTTACTCGTTTTTCATCAAATTTATGTCATCCTCATTTTTAAAATTGTTCAAAAAGAATTTTAACTCATTTTTCATAAAATTTACGATTTCTACAATGATTAAACTAAATTATTTTATCTTACTTTTCATCGAAACCATCCTCGTGTTTTAGAAACTAAACTTTAATCTTCATTCCCATTTTCAAAACTGTCTCCAAATTTTATAATACATTTTTTATCAAATTTACCTCCTCCTTATTTACAAATAAAAATCCATTTATTAAACTTTTCATTCAATTTCCCTAATCCTCGTTTTTTCATTCAATTTTTCGTCCTCGTTCGTCATCTATTCAAAAACCTATCTCAAAATTATTTAACTCATTTTACATCAAACTTACCTCTTCCTTTTTTATTAAACTAAACTTATATATTAAATTTTTTGATCAAACCTCCTCCATCGTTGGTTTTTAGAAACAACAAAACTTTAGCTTTTCATCCTCGGTTTCAAAATTGTCTAAACATAATTTCACTTACTTTTCATCAAATTTACCTCATATTCATTTATTAAAGAAATCCATTTATTGAAATTCCATTAAATCTCTCCCAACCTCGTTTTCTAAAATCTTATTTTCTTCATCCTCGTTTTAAAAAGCGTCTCAAAAATTTTCAAATCATTTTTCATCCAATTTAACTCATCTTCATTTCTTAAACAAAATATTTTTATTAAAATCCTCATCAAATCTTCTTCCTCCTCGTTGTTTTGAAACTTAATAGCGTGTGTGTTTTTATTAAAAGTTTCAATATAAGTTCATTAATTCAATTTTCACCAAATCTTTACCATCCCGAATTTTAAAAATTCAAGTTTCAATACTATCTCATACATCTTTTTTTAAAACCGTATCCAACATATTTAACTCATTTTTCATCAAATCCTCGATTTTTTTAAACTTAACCTTAGTTTTTCCTCCTCATGATCAGAATTCTCTTAAAATTTTAACTCATTTTCATCAAAATTTGCCTATTCCTCGTTAATTAAACTATACTCATTTATAAAGTTTTTTATCAAATCTATCCGTGTTTTTTGAAACGTAACTTTATTTTTTTAATCCTCGTTGAAAAATTTCTCCAAATTTTTTCACTCATTTTTTTATCAAATATACCTCATCATCAACTACTAAACGTAATTAATTTCTTAAAATTTTCATCAAATCTCCCTCATCCTTGTTATTTCATCAAAAGTTTTCATCCTCTTTTATAAAAATTGTCTCAAAATTCTTTTACTCGTTTTTTAATAAAATTTATGTCACCCTCATTTTCAAAATTGTCCAAAATTTTTTTAACTCTTTTTTCATAAATATTACCTCTTCTACATTGATTAAACTATATTATTTTATTTTACTTTTCATCAAATCCATCCTCAACTTTTAGAAACTAAACTTTAGTTCTTCATCCTCATTTTCAAAAGTGTCCCGAAACTTTCTAATACATTTTCTTTATCAAATTTACATCGTCCCCATTTACTAATCAAAATCCATTTATTAAACTTTTCATTCAATTTCCCTAATCCTCGTTTTTTCATCCAATTTTTCGTCCTCATTCGTTCTATATTCAAAAACCTATCTCAAAACTATTTAACTCATTTTACATCAAATTTACCTCTTCCTTTTTATTAAACTAAACTTATATATTAAATTTTTAATCAAACCTCCTCCATCGTTGGTTTTTAGAAACAACTAAACTTTAGCTTTTCATCCTCGGTTTCAAAATTGTCTAAACATAATTTCACTTACTTTTCATCAAATTTACCTCATATTCATTTATTAAAGAAATCCATTTATTGAAATTCCATTAAATCTCTCCCAACCTCGTTTTCTAAAATCTTATTTTCTTCATCCTCGTTTTAAAAAGCGTCTCAAAAATTTTCAAATCATTTTTCATCCAATTTAACTCATCTTCATTTCTTAAACAAAATATTTTTATTAAAATCCTCATCAAATCTTCTTCCTCCTCGTTGTTTTGAAACTTAATAGCGTGTGTGTTTTTATTAAAAGTTTCAATATAAGTTCATTAATTCAATTTTCACCAAATCTTTACCATCCCGAATTTTAAAAATTCAAGTTTCAATACTATCTCATGCATCTTTTTTTAAAACCGTATCCAAAATATTTAACTCATTTTTCATCAAATCCTCGATTTTTTTAAACTTAACCTTAGTTTTTCATCCTCATGATCAGAAGTCTCTTAAAATTTAAACTCATTTTCATCAACATTTGCCTATTTCTCATTAATTAAACTATACTCATTTATAAAGTTTTTTTTTATCAAATCCATCCATGTTTTTTAGATTCGTAACTTTATTTTTTTAATCCTCGTTAAAAAAATTCTCCAAATTTTCTCACTCATTTTTTATCAAATATACCTTATCCTCGACTACTAAACGTAATTAATTTATTAAAATTTTCATCAAATATCTCTCATCTTGGTTTTATCATCAAAAGCTTTCATCCTCTTTTATAAAATTTGTCTCAAAATTCTTGTACCCGTTTTTTTAATCAAATTTATGTCATCCTCTTTTTCAAAATTGTCCAAAATTTTTTTAACTCTTTTTTCATAAATATTACCTCTTCTACATTTATTAAACTATATTATTTTATTTTAATTTTCATCAAATCCATCCTTAACTTTTGAAAACTAAATTTTAGTTCTTCATCCTCATTTTTAAAAGTGTCACAAAATTTTCTAATACATTTTCTTTATCAAATTTACATCGTCCCCGTTTACTAATCAAAATCCATTTATTAAACTTTTCATTCAAATTCCTTAATCCTCGTTTTTTTCATCCAATTTTTCATCCTCGTTCGTCCACTATTCAAAAACCTATCTCAAAATCATTTAACTCATTTTACATCAAATTTACCTTTTCCTTTTTTATTAAACTAAACTTATATATTAAATTTTTAATCAAACCTCCTCCATCGTTGGCTTTTAGAAACCACTAAACTTTAGTTTTTCATCTGCAGTTTCAAAACTGTCTAAACATAATATCAATTACTTTTCATCAAATTTACCTCATATTCATTTATTACATAAATCCATTTATTGAAATTCCATTAAAACTCTCCCAACCTCGTTTTTTAAAATCTTATTTTCATCATCTCGTATTTAAAAGCGTCTAAAAAATTTTGAAATCAATTTTCATCCAATTTAACTCATCTTTCTTTCTTAAACAAAATATTTTTATTAAAACCTTCACCAAATCACCTTTCGTCTCGTTGTTTTGAAACTTAATAGTGTGTGTGTTTTTATTAAAAATTTCAAAATAAGCTCATTATTTCAATTATCACCAAATCTTTACCGTCCCCAATTTTAAAAATTCAAGTTTCAATACTATCTCATGACTCTTTTTTAAAAACCGTATCCAAAATATTTAACTAATCTTTTATAAAAACTGTATCCAAAATATTTAACACATTTTTCATCAAATCCTCGATTTTTATAAAACTTAACCTTAGTTTTTCATCCTCGTTATCAAAAGTGTCTTAAATTTTTAACTCATTTTCATCAAAATTTGCCAATTCCTCGCTAATTAAACTAAACTCATTTATAAAGTTTTTTTTATCAAATCCAACCGTGTTTTTTAGTATCGTAACTTTATTTTTTTAATCCTCCTTAAAAATTTTCTCCAAATTTTCTCACTCGTTTTTTATAAAATATACCTCATCCTCATCTACTAAACGTAATTAATTTATTAAAATTTTAATCAAATCTCTCTCATCCTTGTTTTTTCATCAAAGTTTTCATCCTCTTTTATAAAAATTGTCTCAAAATTGTTTGTCGTTTTTTTAATAAAATTTTATGTCATCCTCATTTTCAAAATTGACCTAACTTTTTTTTAACTCTTTTTTCATAAATATTACCTCCTTAACCTTAGTTTTTCATCCCCGTTTTTAAAAGCGTCTCAAAAAATTTCAAATCATTTTTCATCCAATTAAACTCATCTTCATTTATTAAACAAAATATTTTTATTAAAATTTTCATCAAATCTTCTTCCTCCTTTTTTTTGTACCTTAATAACGTGTGTGTTTTTTAATAAAAATTTCAAAATAAGTTCATTAATTGAATTTTCACCATATCTTTACCATCCCCAAATTTTAAATTCAAATTTCAATACTATATCATGCATTGTTTTAAAAACCGTATTGAAATTATCTAACTCATTTTCATCATCCTCATTTTAATAATTGTCCAAAAAAAATTTAACTCATTTTTCATAAAATTTTCCTCTTCTACATTGATTAAACTAAATTATTTTATTTTAGTGTTCAACAAATCAATCCTCGTGCTTTAGAAACTAAACTTTAGTTCTTCATCCTTATTTTCAAAAGTGTATCGCAATTTTATAATACATTTTTAAAAACATTCAATTCGTCCTAATTTACTAATCAAAATCCATATTTTACATTTTTCATTCAATTTCCAAAATCCTCGTTTCTTAATCCAATTTTTCATCCTCGTTCGTCCTCTTTCAAAACCTATGACAAAATTAGTTAACTAATTTTTCATTAAATTTACCTCATCTTTTTTTATTAAACTAAACTAATATATTATATTTTTAATCAAACCTCCTCCATCATCGGTTTTTATAAACTACTAAATTTTAGCTTTTCATCCTCGTTTTCAAAATTGTCTAAAAATATTTTCACTTACTTTTCATCAAATTTACCTCAAATTCATTTATGAAAGGAATCTATTTATTGAAATTTCATTAAATCTATCACAACCTCGTTTTTAAAAACTTATTTTCTTCATCCCCATTTTTAAAAGCGTCTCAAAAAATTTCAATTCTTTTTTCATCCAATTTAAGTCTCGAAATTTTGCTAATACATTTCTTATCAAATTTACCTCGTCCACTTTTACTAATCAAATTCCATTTATTAAATTTTACATTCAACTACCCTAATCCACGTTATATCATCCAATTTTTCGTCCTCGTTTCAAAAACCTATCTCAAAATTATTTCACTCATTTTTCATCAAATTTATCTCATCCTTTTATACTAAACTAAATTAATATATTAAATTTTTAATCAAACCTCCTCTATCGTTGGTTTTTAGAAACTACTAAACTTTAGCTTTTCATCCTCGTTTTTAAAATTGTCTAAAAATATTTTCACTTACTTTTCATCAAATTTACCTCATATTCATTTATTAAAGAAATACATTTATGGAAATTCTATTAAATCTCTCCCAACCTCGTTTTTAAAATCTTATTTTCTTCATCCTCGTTTTGAATAGCGTCTCAAAAAATTTCAAATCATTTTATTAAAATCTTCATCAAATCCCCCTCCTACTTATTGTTTTGAAACTTAATAGCGTGTGTGTTTTTATTAAAAAATTCAAAATAAATTCATTAATTCAATTTTCAGCAAATCTTTACCACCCCCAATTTTAAAAATTCAAGTTTCAATACTATCTCATGATTCTTTTTTAAAATCGTATCCAAATTTTCTAAATCATTTTTGATCAAATCCTTGATTTTTATAAACTTAACCTTTGTTTTTCTTCCTCGTGATCAAAAGTGTATTAAATTTTCCTCATTTTTCATCAAAATTTGCTTATTCTTCGTTAATTAAACTAAACTCATTTATAAAGTTTTTCATCATCCATCCTTGTTTTTAGAAACGTAACTTTATTTTTTTAAATTTTCTAATTCATTATTAATCAAATATTCATCATCGTCACCTATTAAACAAAATTGATTTATTAAATTTTTCATCAAATCTCCCTCATCCTTTTTTTCATCAAAAGTTTTCATCCTCTTTTATAAAAATTGTCTCAAAACTCTTCTCAATATATCATCCAATTTTTCGTCTTCTTGTCAAAAACCTATCTCAAAATTATTTCAATCATTTTTCCTCAAATTTACCTCCTTCTTTTTTATTAAACTAAACTAATATATTAAATTTTTAATCAAACCTCCTCCATCGATGGTGTTTAGAAACTACTAAACTTTAGCTTTTCATCATCGTTTTAAAAATTGTCTAAAAATATTTTCACTTACTTTTCATCAAATTTACCTTGAATTCATTTATTAAAGAAATCCATTTATTGAAATTTCATTAAATTTTTCACAACCTTGTTTTTTAAAAACTTATTTTCTTCATCTCCATTTTTTAAAGCGTCTCAAAAATTTTCAAATCATTTTTCATCCAATTTAAGTCTCGAAATTTTTCATCAAATTTACCTCATATTCATTTATTAAAGAAATTCATTTATTGAAATTTCAATAAATCTTTCTCAACCTCGTTTTTTAAAAACTTATTTTCTTCATCCTCATTTTTAAAAGCGTCTCAAAAATTTTTAAATCATTCATCCAATTAAACTCATCTTCATTTATTAAAATACTCATCAAATCCCTTCCTCCTTTTTGTTTTGAAACTTAATAGCGCGTGTGTTTTTACTAAAAGTTTCAAAATAAGCTCATTAATTCAATTTTCACCAAATCATTACCATCTCCAATTTTAAAAATTCAAGTTTTAATATTATCTCATGCCTCTTTTTTAAAAACCGTATCAAAAATATTAAATCATTTTTCATCAAATCCTTGTTTTTTATATACTTAACCTTTGTTTTTCATCCTCGTGATCAAAAGTGTCTTAAATTTTTAACTCATTTTCATCAAAATTTTCCTATTCCTCCCTCATTTAACTAAACTCATTTATAAAGTTTTTTTTAACAAATCTATCCGTGTTTTTCAGAATCCTAACTTTATTTTTTTAATCCCATTTAAAATATTTCTCCAAATTTTCTAACTCATTTTTTTATGAAATATACCTCATCCTCGACTATTAAACAGAATTCATTAATTAAATTTTTCATCAAATCTCCCTCATCCTTGTTTTTTCATCAAAAGTTTTCATCCTCCTTTGTAAAAATTGTCTCAAAATTCTTTTACTCGTTTTTTTATCTAATTTACGTCATCCTCATTTTCAAAATTGGGCAAAAGTCTTTTAACTCCTTTTTCATAAAATTTACCTCTTCTATGTTGATTAAACCATATTATTTTATTTTACTTTTCGTCAAATCCATCCTCGTGTTTTAGAAACTAAACTTTAGTTCTTCTTCCTCATTTTCAAAAGTGTATCGTAATTTTCTAATACATTTTTCTCAAATTTACATCGTCCTCGTTTTCTAATCAAAATCCATGTATTAAAATTTTCATTCAATTTCCCTAATCCTCGTTATTTAATCCGATTTTGTGTCCTCGTTTATCCTCGTTTCAAAAACCTATCTTCAAATTATTTCACTCATTTTTCATCAAATTTATCTCGTCCTTTTTTATTAAACTAAACTAATATATTAAATTTTTAATCAAACCTCCTCCATCGTTGGTTTTTAGAAACTACTAAACTTTAGCTTTTCATCCTCGTTTTCAAAATT
>JAUEJL010060480.1:0-11373 GCA_032274825.1 Drosophyllum lusitanicum | reverse complement strand
ATATGAAAGGAGATGGAAAGAAAAAAATGATCTGACACTAACGTAACAACGAGAACGAGGGGAATCGATGCGCATGATCTTAATTGGGTTGCTTACATTTTTCCATCAATTAAAAAGAAAACTGAATGGGCTAAAAATCAAAAAAGGTAATTGAACTTATGCCTGGCAATTCGGGTCGTGTTCGTGTTAAATGGTTCGTGTCGTGTTCGGGTCAACCATTTTCGTGTTGACCCAGTTTAGTTTCGTGTCGTGTCACTTAATTCGTGTTCAGTTTGGGTCGTGTTTTTGTGTCGACCCATTTTTTGGAGAAAAAATCAAATTATGTTTTCGGTCAAATAACTTGATTTTCATGCCGGGTTCCATATCGAAAATCAAAATTATAAAACCAATATAATAGTTCTAAAACACAGATACAAATAAAATTCACAACATAAGTTTGAGAATTCAAACATACGACTAAAAATCCTCAAAAGCACGAAAATTAAAAGGGGTTGCAGCCTTGCAGGCAATTACCTTTTAGAAAGGTTGAACCGAGAGGCGATTGAGTCTCTGGAGGCGCAACGATTGAGGCGTGGGGCGACGGACGAGGGAAGACCGGACGGTGGACGACGACGATGGAGGTGGGCTATCGGCATCGCAAGGGACTTTTACCTGTTATATTTCGGTAAAACACCGCATGCCATTACACAATATTACCTGTTATACCCCACAAACTCACAACTTTGCTAGCAAGGACTTTTACGGGTCACCCATCCTGGTACTACTCTAACCCAAACACACTTAACTGCAAAACTCATGGAATCTGTCGTGCTTGTGGCCCAAATTACGTTGCGTGGTAAGGACAAGGATCACTAATAAAAATAACATCTCTCATGTCCATGACTGATGTGAGATTCGCCCAAGGTGTAACGTTCAAAGCACTTTATCAATAGAATACATGTTTATGGCAAATTTCAGTCCCAGTTGGAGTCAAAGAATGCTTTATATGTGGGGTTATTCAAGCTTAACAGTTGGGAGATTTTGGAGGAGGAGAAGAAAACAACACACTGAGTCACTGAAGCCCATTTTAAGTTTTGTGATAATGCATCAACATTTAATATTTGGTTTCAAAATGTACAGAGAAGAATTCAAACCCATTAATCATGATCATGATGCTATTACAAACTAACAGCTCTTGATGCAGGCTCCAATTCTCCTTCTAGACCACCCTTGTTGACTTCTGTTGCTTCCTGAAACACGTTATCAATCTAAATCAATCAATTGCTCAATTTAAAGTGTAATTAAAAAACAGAGGCGGTAAAATTGACAGATCGGGTAGTTGGGAGGGAGTTTAAACTAGTTTATTTAATACGGAACTAGATTATATGCCCGTGTGATACACGGGTACGGGTTGGCTTGGCATACAAAACGATAAATATTAAACATTAATAAGAAGATATTAAATAATTATACACGCGAAAGAAATGAAAACTTAAAAGAATGATAAATAATAAGGATTTAAAAAAATAATATGTTCAAATAATAAATAAATGTATATATAATACACAATTTAGAAATAAATCAAATGATTAACGGATGTCCAATTAAAAAATAACTAACGATTCAAATGGTTAAAATACTTTTGTTGCCTAAATTGTTTGTCAGACTCGGTGTCATTTTTTTGGTAGTGAAATAATCTATACGTGCATATCTCAAAATTGAAAAAAAAAATAAAAATTAAATAAACTTTGATAATAAGAGATAACAACATTTACTTAACTAACGAACATGCTAATCTAGATGAGGTCAATAAGTTCATCATGAACTACTTCTGATATGATTTAAAGTTCTTTACCCTTGAACTTTTTTGCATTATAGTATTTTAATTAGTATTTAGTATTTTTGTCCGATGTTATTTTGTCTTAATACTTGCAAGAATTTGTTTTAATATAATATCAAAATTTTATTCACCCTTTCTTTCAAATCATTATTAATCATTTGACGATGAAAATAAGGTTTACCCTCAAATTCGTCAATTAAATATATGTTTTTGGCAGCCATGGAATGCATCGTGATTTTTCTAGTTCGATCGTAAACAAACTGATTTATTTTAGAATTGATGAAGATCCGCTCCTTACAACCTTAATAGTCAAAATTGGTTTTTAATTTTGAACAAATAGAGGGTTGAGATATACCCTTAGTAGAGGTTTTTAATTTGACTAAATAAATGGCTATGAGTTATTTAATAATTGTTACTAACTTTATAGTCCAAATTGGTTTTCGATTTTGACTGAATGAAAGGTTAAGATTTCACAATTAATAAAAACTTTTAATTTTGATTAAGAGATTATTTTTTTTGTCAAATAAGTTGATCTATGTTAGTCCTCTATCAATATTAAAAGATAAGAAATTAAAAGATTATTTTTTCTACTAAAATACTATAATAGAAAAAAACCTTTTCAATATCAACAATAAATCTTCTTCATACCATGTGTGATGTGACCTATGAATGATACTAATAAAATTACGTAAACTTTAGTGTAACATTTTTTATCGAACTACTAATATTACATAACAAATAATTAGAATGCATTCAAGCTTTTACTTTTATTATCTTTTTATAGTTTTTGAAGATCTATATCTCGGAAAGATGTGAAGTGATGTGTTTTAACAATTAATATTAAAAAAAAGAGTTTTGATAAACTAAGTCCTACGTATAATGATTTGGAATTAGAAATTAATAGTTATTTTTTGAATTCAAATAATACTTTATTTATCTTCTATTTTGCCTCACATTAAAATTGAAATTGAATAAATCTTATTGATTTAAAGTCAAAATTAAGTTTCAAGTTTGACTAATTAAAGTCAAATTTGAGTTTCAATTTTGATCAAATTAAATGGTCAAGTTTAATTTTGACTAGATAAAGGGTTAGGATTTTCTAATTAAATTGATTAGATAAAGGGTTAGGATTTTCTAATTAAATTGATGAAGGTTACTCATTTATTTATATTATTACTAAATTAGATGCCCGTGTGATACACGGGCTGGTTTAACAAAATCATCAATATTAAACATTAATGAAAAGGTATTAAATAATTGTAAACTACGAAAGAAATGACGACAGACGACGTTAACACCCAGACCAGCGGTGGAAGTGTCGACGCGAGGTTGAGGCAAACGTGTCGAAAGAAACATGGTATCATGATACAAAGAGACATGACATAATTGTATTTCTTGTACAACCTATTGATCATTATTGTTACACTTGGGACAATAAAGTCAAACATTTATTGGTTATAATTAAAAACAACATCAAATAATTATAAATTTTTTTAAAATGATAAAATTAAAAATTTGGTTAAACATGATATTTTGTAATGTTATAAAGGGTTAATACGATATTTGTAAATTAGGTTGGACAAATATGATATTTTAAGGTTTAAGAAGGTTACATATGAAAATTCTCTAATAATTTTGATTCAATTTTGACTTAGAAAAGTCAAAATTGGAATTTTAATTTTGATAATAAATTTAATGCATGTTAGTCTTTTATTTATATTAAAAGATTATTATAGATAAAACGGAGTAAATAATGCATGCGATAAATCGTTAAATATTGCTACAAAACAATAATATTAATTTCTTATTAAAAATACTTGAAAGGTTATGCGCATTAATAATAGACTTTTGGCAACTTTCAACCAGTTTGACATTTCTACTTTTAGCTCAAAGAACTGATCTGACCCGACAGAGAATCAGAGATCAAACATAACTTAAATCAACCCGTTTATAAGTAAACGCTAGAAACTGGAATAAAAGATTCAAAAAACCATAGAAAGAGAAGAAACAAAATATATGATTTTGTAACATCTCTGTTCCTAAAATCTTTATAAACAGAATTTATTAAGTGGCATTACATCTCATATGGTGAAATAAAATTTGAGGTTTCTATTTTCTTGAAAAATTGAGGCGTGACATATTTCTACCGGATTCGACACATAACAAAAAAGGAAGAAAAATGAAAACTTCAACAAGAGCTTTGAGTGATCAGATTATCCTATGGATTTTGGGAAATTTTTCCAACTAATTACTATCAGAGAAATCAAAGAAGAAGAAAGCATACCATTGGATTTGTTGAATTTATCTTATTGAGGTATCTTTTTAATGCATCATTTCCATGAAGAATCTTCGCACCAGTTCCCGGCTTGTCTGCTGATCCTATGGCATCTTCATCAACCACCACTGCATCAACCAAATCAATTCCTGGATTCGGAACCTGCAACATGCCACAATAGGTTTTAATCTGAACACATAAAAAGAAATAAAATTACAAAAATGGAAGGTTGGAAAGACTTAGGTAGCAGGGTAAACAGTCGATATGGGTTCAGGTCAAATATAAAGTTTTTAGTACAGTTTGAAACTGGTCAGGCTTGGTTGACTTGCATGCAAATTGATTTTCATGTTTTTAAATTATAAACAATTAAAGAGTTAAATGTGATATAAGAAAAAAGAAAGATATTCCAGATATACAGCAATCTAAATCTAAATTTTAGAATAAAACGATTTAGGAGGTAAGATGCATTAAAGACATATCAAACGACTACTTGTTCTACCCGTTTAAGAGTTAAGACAGTAAAAACCCCAAATTGACCCATTCATAAAAAAATCGGAAGTAAAGAGTAAAATTTTAACACCTCAAACATTGAATCCACGAGAAGATTTTCTAAAATGGCTCTTAGACCTCGTGCACCGGTGTTCTTGGCAATAGCTCTCTTTGCAATCAATCTTAGAGCAGTATCAGTAAAATGTAACTTCACCTGAAACACGAAGTAGGATCAAGTGGACACATCAAGCGATATTGAGGAGAGAAAAGATTATGACAACGCCATGTGGCAAACAAGGATTTACATTGTTCATGGCGAACATCCTTTTGTACTGCTTTCCGAGAGCATTTTTGGGCTCCATTAGAATCTGTCAGCAATATAAAAAAACAGAAACTTAGCATAACAAAAAACAAATATAAGGCATAACCAGTATAATATCTAGTCCATGTCATTAAGAAAAGAGGATGCTTTCAATTTTTAAACAGTAAAGATTTAACCTTTTCAAAATGTTATCCATGTCCCCCTTGTAATTTTATCCTTAGTATTTAACTTCAACTCACATTTCCATGATATCCCAAGGTCAAGTGATCAAGATATAGAAAGGAATAATAGAAAAGGTCGTATAAGTTATAATTGAGCAGGCAAACGAGAGAGAAAGGGACTTATGAACAAATATTACAAACCTTAAGAAGTTGGTCCTCATCTAGAGCAGACGAACTCACAAGAATAGGAAATCGACCAATAAACTCGGGTATCAACCCATATGCAACAAGGTCACCACTGTCTACCTGGAATTCAAAGCAGCATTCAGCATTACTCAAAATGTTGAAAGTTTGAATAAAAATTATAAAATATAAAAAAGTACTGTGTGTAGCCATGAAAGAAATAGGGGAAAAAAATCTGTTTCTCACAGATTCTAACAATGAAGACGTAACCACAGCATTAGTTAATCCACCACCTCTTATATTAGCCCTCACTGGTGCGCCAAAACCAATAGATGAATCTTGTCGTCTAAGAGGAAGTAGTTAAATAATCATCAAGAAAATAGTGAAATGGATCTACTAGCAAATAGCAAGTGAGAGTGATACCTCTCAGAAATGGTCTTCTCCAGATCAACAAATGCCCCACCGCATATAAAAAGGATGTCTTTAGTATCAACCTGCAAACATCATAAATTTATTGTTACCTTGTTTCTAGATGATTATTAGTTTTAATGATTAAGTGATTAGTTTGATGCGAATGTGCTCGAATCACGCACATGAGGTGCCCGGCATTAACAAAAATACTTATAAATTAATTCCAGATAACATTTTTTACTTGTAAATACTTAACATTAATACTTCGCTTATAACCGAAAATAGTTCAAAAAATGAAGTTACAAGGGAAGCGACTTCAACTTCAAAAGGGGACAGCGGCTACGCTCGGGGAGAAAGTGAGGTCGATTCTAGGTCAATCACTCAATTGACCGATAAAATGCATCAGCCATTATAATTGGCCAACTCCAGACAGAAACTAAACCCACTAAAAGCATGATTAAATAGCTAGAGTTTTAAGGAGTGCCTCGCAATGCCTCACAACGCCTCATGCCTCATGTGAAGATTCCCAATGTGAACATGTCGCCCTGCATCACACACATCGCATCACATCACATCCAGAATGCATTTTCAGGAATGCCTCGCAGCACCTCGTGCATCACAGCGCCTCAGGCTCACTTTTTAAAACCAAAAAAAGTATTACTCGGAATGTCCTTTATTTGGATGTTCGTTTTAATTTAACCATTAACCCCCCTCATGTCGCTTGAACATGAGGGCACATTGGTCCTTTTACCCTTTATTAGGTATCACTCGGTTCTTTTTTGCATTTGTCTTTTCTGTTAGTATTAATATTAATATTTAACTAGTTAATATTTCAGAATATTATTAACAATATTTAACACCCTAACTCAGTCTTAATAAATTTTAAATTAATAATTAGTTCTTAACAATATTATTTATGATATTAAAATTTTGTCAACAATATTTAACAAATCAGTGTGCATTCAATTTCTATGAGTGCTCTTCACATTTGTTTCAATGTTCCTCATCATCATCATCATCATCATCATCAATATTCATCCAATACACACTCTCCACCACCTGCTACAACACTGCCAGGCACCAATATGAGAATCAAACACAAACGCACGTTCAAACACACACAATTAGAACATGCACGCACACACTTAGATCTAAACAGAAACATTCAAATCCAACCTGCAACCTTAATAAGGAAAAAACCCAAAAATCAAATCTGTAAAAACCCCCTTCCAACCTGCAAATTGAGACCCCCTTAGAACCTTCAAACTAAATCGAACCTGTAACCTTAAACAGAAATACCCAAATCAAACTGAAACCAGCTTCGAACTTCTTTAACAAACCTTCGAATCAAACCCCACATACACACATAAATAGATATAGAATCAAACCCCAACCTGACCCTCACACACAAACAGATCAGATCTGGAAAAAAAAAGAAAAAAGGAAAAAAACAAGCGTAGAAGAGTTGGGCTGCGGTGGGTATGGAGCGATGGAGGTGGTTGCTGAGCAGTGGTGGTGATGACTTTATCTGCAACGGAGGTGTGTGTGTGTGTGTGAGAGAGAGAGAGAGAGAGAACGGTTTTGTGTGGGATATCGTCGAAGCTACGATTTTGGTTAGGGAGGGTTTTCACCTAACTATTGTAGAACGAAAAAAGAGGGTATAAAATGACCAACATGCCCTGACGGGGAGTTAACGCCTGAAACAAATGGACATCTAAATAAAGGACCGTCTGAGTTGAAGTGTTGAACTTTTCTATAAACAAGGAGTATCAGCATATAGCGTAATTTATAAAACTAAAAGTCTAACCTAGTCATATGATATGAACCTAAAGGAAGATTGGTGTAGTTTACTCTATTTAATTTTATATGCCTAACAAGGAGCATAAGTCAAAGTAAAACAGTTTTTTGGACAAAAGCAATTAAGGTCAAACCTGAATGCCATCACCATGAGGCTGTTTTCGAGCTCGAATATCAGGAACATATACAACCTGAAAATAAACAATCAGAAACATTTCAACAACCATCCAACGATACATAGATTACCAAAACTTCAAAATAGGGAGAACTCTGAAGAGAAATGTACTTATGCATGAATAGCACTCACAGTTCCTTCAAGCATTTTAAGCAATGCTTGTTGAACCCCCTCTCCAGATACATCTCTGCCAGTATTTATACTCTCAGCCTGCACGAATATTTAAAATATTCATTGGAAATACACACACACATTACCACAAATTATGACCACGAACCTTTTTAGTAATCTTATCAACTTCATCAATGTACACAATTCCCTGCTGAGCCGCTTCAACATTGAAGTCAGCAGCCTGAAACCAGATATACGCATGTAATTGAGAGAGAAAAAATGCCTAACTAGAATGAAAAAATGCAACGCCTAAAAGAAAGTGTGAACTTGATATCATCACGGACATAAAATAGAGATAACATGCATTCTAGCAATTGTATATGTCAACTATTTAAAAAACTAGGCTGCAAAAGGCAACTCAATTCAATATCTCCATCATGTTTAGGTTTTCTTTGGTTAGTGAAAGGTAGGGCATACATAATATAAATAACGCTTTTGTAATTATATCCTCGCATATTACATACGTAGGTTCTTAATAAAATGTACTTACCACAAGAAGCTTATACAATATTGATTCCACATCTTCTCCAACATAACCTGCCTACAGAAGGGGGTGGTGGAAAGAGAAATACATCAGTGACACCTATGACCTATGTATATATGTGTATGTGTGTGTATAACAACCTGATGTAAGGTACAAATTATATCAAACCTGCCTGTGTCAATGT
Organism: Drosophyllum lusitanicum; assembly: GCA_032274825.1. NCBI lineage: Eukaryota > Viridiplantae > Streptophyta > Magnoliopsida > Caryophyllales > Drosophyllaceae > Drosophyllum > Drosophyllum lusitanicum. The sequence continues at coordinate 2,902 of JAUEJL010060480.1, read as the reverse complement.
AGTAGCATCCGCAATGACGAATGGCACATTGACAACCCGAGCTAAGGTCTTGGCAAGTAATGTCTTCCCTGTCCTTTCAGTTAAATAAATGAAATAACATTAATCAAAAGAAAAGCATATAAATGGAACAAAGAGGAGTTGTTCGATCAAAAAATTAAAAAAAAAGAACTTTGAAAATACAATCAACGATAAAAATGCATCTCGAAAATAAGTGCTAACCTGAGCCAGTTGGACCCATTAAGAGAACATTGCTCTTCTCTAGCTCAACATGATCAACATCTTGGTTTTCAGCTACTTGTGATTGGCTATCCGAACTGGTATCACAATCACTTCATTTTATCATGGAATTAGGAGATAATATCGTCAGCAAGAGCCCTAAAAGGGTATAAATATATACAATAAACATAACAGAATACGAGAAGAAACATAGGAATCAGAGTGCTCTGGATGGTCAAATAAGTACAGCTGAAAAAAGAAACACAGGCTATAGAGCCTGCTAATGAGATATTGACAGCTCAAGAGTTGAAACCATTACTGAGTGCTATTCAGATCTCTATGGAAAATGCGTTCTATTAGATGTCAAATTCAAAAAAACAAAAAGAAAATCAGAAAGATGCTAAGCTCACTTACTGAGTGCTACTATTGGGATCTTTGTGGTTAATGGTGCCTATGAGATGCAAAATTCATAACAAAATTTGTCAACGAGACTGAAAGACTTACTTTTTATACATATTTGCATGATAAATTCTCTTGTAGTGGTTGTAAACAGCAACTGAAAGCACCTGCCACATCGTGCAAATAGCATAAACTCTACAAAACAATATAGAAACTAAAAATAATATCAAACACAAACCTTTTTCGCTTGTTCCTGCCCAATTACAAACTCATCAAGGCCTCTGCATATCTCCTTGGGTGTGGGCAAACCTATCCCTAACTTGGATCCACCCCACCACCCATTCTTACTCTGCCCATCACCACCACACTCTCCACCCTTACCCTGCTCCTCCACCACCTCACCACCAGCATCCACCGTATCCCCACCGCCATAAAACCTTAACTTCTGCCACATTTTAACACCTGCTTTTGTGTTTTCATCACCATCAATAGCCGTAGCTCCCACATCACCTTCCTTTCCCGCTCTAACACTCCCAATTTCAATAAAACTCCCCTGAAGAAGAGGCTCCAACTTAAACGGCCTAAAATAATAAGCAGTTCTGCAGTTAGGGCACATGTTAAGGGCGTGGTAAATACCAATATCGGAAGTGATCGATAGCGGGCGGTTTGAAAAAAGTAGGGTCATAAGGTGGGAACATCTAGGGCAGTTAACTTGGGCTTTAATATGATCATACTTGTCGGAACTTCCTTCCCACTTATGTCGATTTTGTTGAAACCCTAAAAGTCTGAATTTGAAATAGTTTGATTGATGAAGTTGTGGTGGCGGTTTGAGGAGGTTTATGGGTGTATGGTGGTGGTGGTGGTGGTGGTTTGATAATGAGGAGAAGGTAATTGCTCTAGATGATATGCTATGCTTACCAAGAATCTTCGATTTCCATTTGAATATCGCGGACATGGCTACCCTGCCTCTTTATCCAGAGCATATAACACATTAAAATCACAAGCATATGAAGCAAAGACTGTAGAGACGGTGTTTCTCTTACTCTGTGGGTGTTTTTTTCAGAGTGTGAGAGAGAGGATGTGTATGTGTGTGTGAGAGAGATAGACTGTGTGTGTGTGTGTGTGTGTGTGAAGATGGCGAGCTTATTTCCAAGTTATCCGGCAAGAGAAGCATGTATCATTTTGCCATTTTGGTAGGTTAACATTACCGGGTTTTAACTAACCGAATGTTTGTAAATAGTTCATGAATTTATTTGGTAAAAAATTTGTTTATCTTCGTTTATTTAATAAATGAAGAACACAAACAAGATTTTTATAGTGTTTATTTGTAACTAACCAATCTTTTAAACAGTCGAACATAAAAACTTGTTCGTTTATCGTTAGCAAGCAGAGACGTAAGGGGCATACCATATAGTTGGGTGTCTAGTAGAATGAAAAGTTATATACGATTCAAAGTTATTATGTGGAACAGCAAAAGACCGGTAGACTTTGTTGTTACTAAGGAAAGAGAAGGTACAGATGGAGGCAACGATTAGGCCTCAGTATAAAGAAGTGTTAGAGATGCAATTTGCACCAATCAGCTTGAATAGATAAGATTACAGAAGAGATTTTAGCCCTACGACAGATGACATAAGCGGTGAATGATATTACCAGAAGGTTGATAGAAATAACTAGTTTTGTCCAGAATGTATGGTTATTGAGCTTATAAAATGTAGTGACACATTTCGATACTTAAAAGCGATATCTGAAAAGTTTAGTGACAGTTACCGGTAACACAGTGAAAGAGATGATGAGTTTTGTATAAAAGAGAGAGCAGTAGTTGAGCAGGTAGAGATTAATAAATGGAAAAGTGAAAGGTTAAGCCAGCAAGTACGTCAAGCGAGAGATTAGTGTTTATACTACAGTGGGGAATAAGGCTGGCAATTTCTGGGTCGACCCGAAACTCGACACGAACCCGACATGAAAAAAGTGACACGAACCCGAAACGGGTTTACACGAAATCGACACGAAAATAAATAGGTCGGGTTAGGGTCAACCCGAAAATGACCCGTATGACCCGTTTATAGGTAAAACTATAACATTTTAAAATTTTATTTAATACCTGAAATTTAAATTTTGAAAAGAAGATTATGAATTCAAATAAAAGAATGACATTTTAGGACAATAAAACCCGCCAACAAAAGAACAAAACCCTTAAACGTTAAAAACTTAAAATAAACAATAAAAGATTTACAGTTAAAACAATAGTACGTTATTTTAGTATTTGTTATTTTCACTATATGATTTT
>JAUEJL010060469.1:0-18566 GCA_032274825.1 Drosophyllum lusitanicum | reverse complement strand
TATTGAAGCTATTCCTGACAACAACCCACCGATCATTGCTGAAAGAAGGAGAAAGCTTCCCTCGGAACTCACTTCTGAAGAAAAGATCGTGCATGAGCAGATCACTTAGCTAAATACTACCTTAAGCAAGGGTTGTGTGCTGAGATCTAATCATAGATCGACTGCTTGACCAATGCTAAGGCTATCCGGGATGAGGTCAAAATCCAAATGTAGGGAACCGAACAAGGAGCCTTTATACGTGAAACCCAACTTGTAAAATCCTTCTGGGAATTTAGAGCTAGAGATGGAGAGCTCCACATGGACACCTATAGTCGCTTCTGCAGGCTATTGAACGAAATGCGAAATCATGGTGTCACCAAGTCCGACGTGGACATCAACGTAAACTGGATCAATGCACTGGTCCAGAATGGCAGGAGAATGTGCAGTTGTACAAACACATTAATCGCAACCTCAAAGTTGTAACCCACCACTATATCTATGAAGACTTGAACCAATTTCAAGACGAGGTTCTATCTAAAACAACTTCCAAACCGACTTCCGACCCACTTGCCCTTGTGGCTGACAGGAGATCCAGAGATCCGTCACGGGCATCGAAAGGCAAACATATTGCCTTTGAATTTGAAACTTTAGAAGGGGAGTTGGATATTTCGACATGAAACAAGTTATGTTTGATTTCCAAAGCTTTTCAGAACTGCTTTGGAAAGACTAACAATCGACAGAGATATACATCGGGATCTAGAAGAAAGGAGGATGAAAGGAAGAGGTTTGAGAAACCAGAGGAGGTAAAGGAAGAAGAAAAGAAATGCTACAACTGCGGTAGAATTGGGCATTTCATCAAAGAATGTAGAAATCCGAAGACAAAGGATGCCGAGTACTACAAAACAAAGTTGAGGCTAACGAGGAAGAAAGCAAGCGGGAAGGCGATGATGGTGGAAGAAGATCAATTCCTGAGCGATATTGACGACTCAGATGAAGATGAGACAACACAAGCGCATTTCTGTCTCATGGCCAAAGATGTCATCCTTGCAAGTGAAAGTGAAGGAGAGGGTGACGAGGAAGCTGATGATCAAAAGGAGGATGATCGAGAGGAGGTTGCTGATGGGAAGATATCTAGTAGGTGGTACATGGACTGCGGCTGTACCAAACATATGACCGGAAACAAGGGTTTTCTCATGAACTTTGTCCCACACTACTCGGGAAATGTTCGGTTTGGGAACGACCAGGTAGCACCAATAATGGGGACTGGCGACATCATAAAAGAAAATCTAAAAATATGTAAAGTTTCATATGTGGAAGGTTTGGGTCACAATGTGTTCAACATTGGATAGTTCTGTGACAAAGGGTTGGAAGTGAACTTCAAGTCAAAGACCTGCTCCGTAAGGACTGAAATGGGTGATGTAATACTAACTAGATCCAGGAGGTCAAATCTTTACACCATTGACCTAGCCAACATGGATTCCAAACAATTAGTATGCTTACTGTCCAAGGCTTCATCAAAGCTCACATGGATGTGGCACAGAAAACTATCTCATCTCAACTCAAAAACATTAACAAACTAGTTAGAGGTGATTTAGTCCGTGGCATCCCAAAATTTAAGTTTGAAAAAGCACACGTGTGTGAACACTGTGAAAATGGTAAAATGAAAAGAGCTTCTCACAAGGTCAAACAAGTGTCTAGCTCCAAACAACCCCTCTAGTTGTTACACATGGATCACTGTGGGCCAATGAAAGTGCAATCGAAGAGTGGGAAGAGGTATATTCTCGTGATAATGGATGACTATTCACGATATACCTGGGTCAAAATTTTGAGAATGAAAGACGAAGCAACATCAACAATCATCTCTTTTATCAAACAAGTGCAGAATCAACCTGACAAGAAGGTGGCGACTAAACGCACCGACAATGGCACTGAATTCAAGAACAAAGCCTTTAATTCCTATCTTGACTCCGTGGGGATCATGCATCAGTTTTCAGCGGCATACACACCTGAACAAAATGGTGTAGTGGAACCTAGAAATCGAACCCTGGTGGAAGCGGCTCGAACCATGCTGTCTTATGCTGATCTACCACCTTCCTTTTGGGCATAAGCAGTCAAAACAGCTTGTTATACGCAAAACAGATCTATTCTTCACCGTCTCTTTAATAAAAATCCATATGAACTTGCTAATGGCATTATTCCTAATATAAATACTTTCATGTGTTTAGTAATAGGTGCTTTGTCTTAAATGAAAAGTCTAACCTATTAAAATTCGACTCTAAAGCTAATGAGGGAATTTTCCTTGGTTATTCATAGGAGTCAAAAGCTTTTCGCCTATTGAACAAACGACCCAATGTTGTTGTTGAAAGTATAAACGTGACTTTTGATGATACACTAATAACTACTTTTTTATCACCAGAGTCACCGACTATCGCTTCTGAACACTTCCGTTCAGAACCGGGTCTTCAAAGAAAAGAAACAAACACATCAATTTCAAAAGAGTCACCAAACTTGAAATATGTATTTGATTTCTTAGATGATGATTTTGGATCTAATCACATCTCGTGACAGGTTTGAAGCTGCACCTCAAGAATCACTTGAAATCTCATAGCAGCAGGCTATTGCGTCTACATCATAACCATTCAACTCGGCATGGAATCCATTGCAATCTAATAATGAGACGTTCACAGCCTTCAATTCACCTGTTAGCTCAGGAGACGGACAAGACAATGAAGTACATTAGGAACCGGCTCCTCAATCCGATCCAAAATCACACCCACAGGAAGAGGATGAATCCTTACAACAACGGTTGGATGAATTATTTCCTCAAATAACTGATGAAACTCCCCATCATGAATCTAAATGGATAAGTGCTCACCCTGAGACACAAATTATTGGTGACTGGGACACTGGCATGCAAACTAGATCTGCTACAGCCAATGAGTGTCAATTCTTAAGCTTCATAAGTATGATAGAACTAACCCACACCACTAATGCCTTACAGGATGCCGACTGGATCGCTGCAATGCAAGATGAACTACACCCGTTCGAACGGCTCAAAGTTTGGTGATTTGTACCCCGACCCCCTGGTAAATCTATTGTGGGTACCAAATGGATCTTCAAGAACAAGAAGGACTCATCTGGAGTTATCATTCGCAACAAAGCTCGTATGGTTACCAAAGGGTACAACCAACATGAAAGGATCAACTACGATGAAACCTTCGCATCTGTTGCATGCATAGAGGCTATTCGGGTATTTCTAGCCTAGACCGCCTTCAAGAACTTCACAGTTTATCAAATAGACGTTAAGACGACATTCTTAAATGGAATTCTAAAGGAAGAAGTGTATGTATCCTAACCGGAGGGATTTGTTGACCCTAAGAGACCAAACGATGTTTATATACTTGACAAAGCCTTGTAAGGACTCAAACAAGCTCATCGAGCATGGTATGATGACCTATCGGCTTATCTGGTCTAAAAAGGGTATTATAAAGGAAAAATTGACACTACCTTGTTCACGAAGAAAGTAGGAGATGACTATCTATTAGTCCAGATCTATTTAGATGAATATTCGGATCTACAAACTCGTCTTACAGCTATGAGTCTTCCAAAAGCATGGCAAAGAATTTTGAAATAAGCATGATGGGGGAGATGAATTTCTTCCTTGTACTGCAAATAAAACAAATTTCAACTGGCATTTTCATAAACCAATCTAAATACCTCAATGCTTTATTAAGAAAATATGATATGTCAAACTACCCATCCATGCCAACCCCCACGTCTACCAAAACCAAGTTATCTGCTGATCTTAACGGACAGTCAGTTGACTTAAAAACTTATAGGGGAATAATTGGATCTATACTATATTTGACAGCTAGTAGGTCGGACATAATATTCTCTACCTGTCTGTGTGCTCGGTTTCAGGCAAATCCAAAAGAATCACATCTCCTAGTGGTCAAAAGAATCCTCAAATACCTGAAGGGGACACCCGACCTTGGTTTGTGCTGTGACTCTGCATTCGAACTGCTTGCTTACTCTGACTTCGACTATGCCGGGTGCATGATTGAAAGAAAAAGCACTTCGGGCAGTGCACACTTCTTGAGTGACCGCCTTGTCTGCTGGAGTTCTAAGAAACAGAACTGTGTGTGCACCTCTAGTGCAGAATATGAGTTTGTAGCTGCAGCTAGTTGTTGTTCACAAAGTCTATGGATGAGGACTCAACTCAGAGATTTTGGTCTGAAATATTCCAAAATTCTCTTGTTGTGTGATTCCCAAAGTGCCATTGCCATCTCGTGCAACCCGGTTCATCATTCAAAGACTAAGCACATCGATATCAGGTATCACTTTCTGAAAGACAATGTTGAAAAGGGTCTAATTGAACTACATTATGTCCACACTGACAATCAACTTGCCGACCTATTCACCAAACCGTTAGATGAGTCTCGGTTCACTTACTTGGTGTCCAAGTTGGGCATGTTGAATTTGAAGATGTGATTCAATACCCTACTGTTTTCTACTTTCCATTGCTCTTTCAATAATGTTTCGAGAGCTATTACGCGTGGTTGTGTTACATGTGTAGGAATACCGGTGCTCAAGTCTAGAGGGAGGGTTACTACTCACAAGTCCACAAGAATACATTAATATGCATTCTTGTAGGGGGAGAAACGAAAATACCTTACAAAAACATCATAAAACACGACTACATTCAAAATTTTTATCTCTTGCTCAAACTACCAAAATATGCACTTTTTGGGTAGGGTTTGGGTCGAACCGGGTCGCCAATAGGACCTTGGGTCGAACCCGGGTGACCAAGTTGTACGCTATATAACCACTAATAGATTCGACTTTCTACACACCGGTTCAAAATTTGAAATCTCAGTGAGTACTCAAATTCTTCGACTGAAAATCCAAAATTCTTGATCGTTTTCCATGATCTTTGATTCCCTGAACTCAAAATCTTCATCAGATTCAAAAGGTAAACCTTTCATGGCTTGATTTCAAGCCTTGATGGTCGAAAACGACATGTTCTTCATGTTTTTTTGAAAACTGTCACTGTGGGATGTCTTTGACATACAAACCCACCAAACATGGTTGATTGTGGTCTTTAGACTATCGAAAACTCATTTTAGATGTGTGCGACTAGTTCTGTCCTTAAATCGAACCCGAGCAAACAGTCGAACATCGATTCGGTAAAGGGTTTTCACCTTGGTTAGCGTCTGTTCGAACACATGGCTGGTTTGGGTCAAATGTCCACTAAAATGATGTTATTTGGGACAAATTAGTGTAGATAAGTTGTTGCAAATCCCATTTGGAACATATAGGTACAAGAAATTTTAGTGTTGGGTTTGATTTAGTCGAAAATGGTTTAAAATGTGTTTGAGTTCAAAACTGTAAGTGATGAGTCGTACGACTAGACTTATGTGTCCGACTTAACATAACACCGGACTTGTGCTACATGTTCGACTTACAATGTGTATCCGACTTGTCCCTTGTTCGACTTACAACACTTCAAAATGGTCCGACTTACTCACTAGTACCTTAAACTGAAAATGGTTCGACTTAGTCTTGTGCGACTTAGTCAGGTCCGACTTATTCAGGTCCGACGTGGTTATTTTAACTTGTTCGACTTGTGAAACTTGAATGTGGTCCGACTTACCGGTCGTCCGACATGTAAACACTTGACTCGTTCGACTTGACATATGTGTCCGATCTAACAATGTTTCGACTTGTGAACACCGGCCTGACTTGTATACAAGTGTCCGACTTATAAACACTTTTTCAACATGAAGTTACTTGTCCGATTTGTGAGGTGTCCGAATTAAAGAGTTAATGTTTTTTCACAACTTCCTAAGTCCGTGTCTAACTTAAAAATCAAAATAAAGACTTTGAATTCAAATTTGATAAATGTTTCAAAGTCCGAGTTTTTGCAATCAGTTGTATGCCATTTTTGCAATCTAACATATTTATCTTCTTGTGATTACAATAGATGGCTGCACCTAACCCAACCAACCAACCCGAACCAATCGAAAACCTTATGTCGTCTACTCGGTACCAAGATGATAGCCCTAATAACCTCTACTTTGATCCGGAGAACGTTAAAACCAGATTCCCCATCATTGCTGAAATCATTAAATCCCATCCTCTAAACTATGTCATTACCTACAACCCCAACCAATCAGAAACCCATGTACCGGAAATATACTTTCAACAATTATGGTATACGTTTCATGAAGGGACTTCAGGAAAAGGCAACCAATGCCTAGATGGAACTATAGACACTAGACTTGTCCAACTTACCCTATGAAAACTCCGATATCTCCTCAAACTTCCCCAAGCAAACCATTACCCAAACAAGGAGGAGTTCGAGCAACCTCCCTTTGACAATGAGCTTTTTGATTACATACTACAACTTGGGTATAATGGTGAACTCACCCAGATGCGGCAATTCAAAAGAACAAACCTTGTGCCGCTGTGGCAAACCTTAGCTACAATCACTTCGAGAACCCTAACACGAATCCACCGCCGTACTGATGGGGGCTCATATTACTCACTGCAGCTGCCGGTTGGGATTGCTTTTCACATGCATCTCGACTATGGCAAAATTATATGGAATGAGCTTGTAAGAATGGTGAAAGAAAAGGCCATACCGTCAAAGAGCAATACTTTCAAACCTTTTCAACGGTTCTTGACTATGTTTGTTGAGGAGACAATCAGAACTACTCTGAGGATCGCCCCACGACTTGAAAATCCACACATACCAATGGGGCAGATCAAGGGTTCCTGAAATTCAAGGAGTTCCCCAACGTTCCAACGATGACAATCCGTAATTCCCGGCTTGATATGCTGAATCAATATAGTGAGGTAGTGAGGGAGTATATTAGAGAAAATAGGATAGCCCCTCCGGTACTACCAGAAACGGTAGCACCTACCCAGAGGTCTTTAGAGCTCGTAAGCACAGGGGTGCTTCGAGCAGGGAAGAGTCTGAGAGACAAAATCTTGAGAGGGGTGGACGAAGTGGTGAAGGTGGAGACATACAAGAGAGTGAGGGAGAGGTCATCCCGAACACACAGAAACCGTATTTGACAAGCTATCTCTTAGTGACTTGGAGGCGTCCTCAAATACCGAATTATCCCGTAAATATTCCGACTAGTGGACTGTCACCCAAACCGCCGATAACGACCTACACAGTCTGAGAAATCTTCGCCCTCCGTGTCTGTACACACCACTGATGAGATGGAGTCTACCGATACCTGACAGTTCATTGAAACCCATGACAATATTCACCAAGGACTACCTGAGATATCAGAAACATTTGGTGAGCTTGACCCATCGTTTGGGCAAGCAGGGCAGTTGGATGACGTTGGAGTTGAAGCAGACGTTAAGGTTGAGAGAGTGGTGAGTAAAATAACTGATGAGAGAGAGGGAACCCCAGCCCCAAAAAGCCTGGAAACCACATCTGCTACTGGTCTGGACAATGTTCAGGCTGGTATTGAAATATACACTGGCATCCTACCAGTGCATACACTTATCCCCTCCAGCCACTCAGCATTCACATAACACTCAGCATTCACCCAACCGATTGCTGTTTCATCTCACGGGGATTCAACAAATATATAACTGACTACTCATTAGGAGTTTGTTGGTTTTCAAATAAGTGGATCGCCGCCCCCATCCACGAACATCTTTCGACCACAATCGAGTCTAGTGCCAATTCGACCAAGTCTGATTTCTTTAACTAGGACACGAGTCACTTCTTCTTCACATCCTAGTGATGTTTCTGGAACACCCGTAGTGGAACCTACTGAAGGTCAACCACGAGGATTGGGCGGAAGTCCTGCCAGCACCACCATCGGGCCAATGCTGTCTGCGGGCCACACAGTTAAATCAACCGCTCTGTCAACGGGTCGTCTAAGAGAACTCGGGGTTATTACTGAGCTTAGACGATATATGGATTCAAAGTTCTAGAAGCTCGAATCTAATCTCAAAGAGGAGGTAAAGGCCAGGTCAACCCAACTCGAAACCCAACTCACAAATCTCCAAACGCAAGTACATGACTTGGCCTCCACTGTTCAAACCCTTTCCAACAAGCCACCCACCGTCATTGAAAAAGACCACTCTATTGAGGAACTTAAAGATCTATTGCATGCTAAACTAAACAGCATTGCCAACCCTAACCAAGAACAGACAAATCTTCTAGCAGCTCTCCAATCCCATCAACCCCCTCCACAATCTTCCACATCTAACACTCTAAATTCATCCATCCTTGAAGCCCTTACCACACTTACTAAAACTATTTCCGGGTTTGGGAAAAGATTGGAAGTAGTGGAAGCTTCATGCAAATCTCAAGCAGAAACCAACAAGAGGAAACATGATGATCGTGAAGATCCTGATCGTCATGAGGGGGAGACAAGGAAAAGGAGGTATATGGGCTCTCAAAGCTCAATGGTAGTGGATGTGGTAGTGTTAAACAGGTGGTAGAGGAAGAACCAGACTTCATGACTGATTTTGAACCTAAGATCCCTGCTGAATCTGAATTCATAATCCGTGAAAACCCAATGGCCTCAACTGAGAAACCCAGAGGCAAAAGGCCCATAACTGAAGAGGAAGAAGAGGAGTAGCCTTTAATCAATATACAAAAGGCGTTTGCTACAGTGAACAAAGAACTTCTTGAGATTTTCCCACCTACTCAAAGTCAGTTCAACATCGCTCCCTCAGACTTAGTCAATAGAGAGAAGCAAGAGGCAGAAAGAAGATAAAGAGAGGAAAGTGAGTGGTAGATACCGGAGAGGTACCTTGGAGTACCAAAACCTCTGCCAACTCACGAAAGAATCTTAGCAGAAAGGCCAACAATCGAAAATATCAGGCCTAGAGAAGCCTTGACAAAGCCCCATCCTCGCTGGCCAATAGAGTTGTTTGCGGGTCCGAATTAACTTCTGTGATTAACATAAGAAAAAAAAAACTATACATCCATAGCTTTCCAATGGTATATAGTACAACCTCTAATGATATTTCTTTGATTTTTAATGATTTTTGGAAAATTGGTAAAACATGCTGACATGTGTAGAATGTAGCTACGAGTTTGTATGAAATATGTATAAATACATAAAAATTCCAAGGAGATTATACAAAGATTACGCGTTTGACCCATTTTAACCACACAAGTCAATCTCATGCTTTGAAGACTTGTACCATTTAAACCCAATTAAAAAAATAACTACTTCTAACCTCAAAATATTGACATGCTACAATTAATACATGTTCTACTAGGCATATAAATACTAAATTAACCATTAAACGTAACATGCAATACCATTTTATGCATTAAACATGCTATTCAAAGCTTTCTCTCACTAAAACAAGAACACAAGAACAAGAGATGAAGATCTAACCTTTAAAATGAGAGTCTGTCTCTAACATACACACCAAAATGGTTAGACACATTAATGTGTGTAAATGGTGTGGAAATGAATTTTTTATAATGAGTGTAAATGTGTGGGTAAAAATACACCTTATCCATTTACATACTCTTATTTTTGGTAATTTTCTATCTCAGATATATATTCTTTTACCATTGATATAGTTTGACATATATGGTCAATCCTTATTACTTTGATCTTGTTAATATTCCCATCATACACACACAAAATATTCTTTCTATGTTTTGGGGTGTTACAACCCTCCCCTACTTATCGGGATTTCGTCCCCGAAATCCTTTACTCGAATAGCCTTGGATAATGTATCTTCATTTCTTCTTTAGGATCCCATGTAAGCTTGGAACCTTTTCGATTTTTCCATTAAACTTTGACCAAATTAATTTGTTTATTTCTCAAGGTCTTCACCTTTCTTTCCAAGATAGCTACAAGTTGATCTACATAATTAAGTTAATCATCAACCACCACTTCATCAAGGAGAATGTAGGCAGATTCATTGACTAAACACTTTATTAGTTGAGTCATATGAAATGTGTTATGGATTCAGGATAGTTTTTCATGTAACTCAAGTCGGTACGCGACCTTGGCAATACGTACAATAGTTTTGGAAGGTCTAATAAATCTAGGACTGAGCCTATCTGTTAGTCCTTGATTGAGTAGGCAACAACAAATGTTTGTAGAATGGTGGGTTGATGTTGGGGAGATAATCATTTCAATTCAATAAAAAAATCCTTTTAGTGAAATACATAGGATTTGATGTTAACACAATCAGATCTTTAGTAAAGACTTAGAAAGAAATTAAACATGCATTGTTTAATTTTTGACTTGAGAGTTACAAAGTATAGAGTATCATCAGAGACTAGCTAAAGTACTAAATATCAGTCAAAGACAACATCTGAGGAAAGATATACATGTGTAGAAGACCATTGGACACACATAATCATCTCATTTCCTTCGGCATTGTCAGAAGCATCAGCAGTATCAAAGCAAGAAAGCAGACATTTATGGAACACCTGTAATAGAGGGACAATTCAGCTGAAGCATTTAAAACTTTCAGCTAAGTATACCCTTTCAACACTTTAGTTCTAATCTTATTCATATATATAGGTCGATAAGATTTACATTATTTTCAGTCAAACAGGTTGATCATTTGAACTTTCAATGATATACCTTTATCATCTGGACTATCCATGATCTACCTTTATCATTTGGACTTTCCATGATTCATCTTTATCATCTGAACTTTCCATGATCGATTTTATCATTTGAACTTTCAATGATATACCTTTATCATCTGGACTATCCATGATCTACCTTTATCATCTGGACTTTCCATGATTCATCTTTATCATCTGAACTTTCCATGATCGATTTTTATCATCAGTTCATTCTTCAACGATCTAATGAATGTTTCAACGTTTAGGTTGAGACTATCTATTGTGTCAGTTTAGTACATTTTTCTATCTGAAATCATGATAAATGCTCTAACCGATTCATTAGCATACTATGCTTTGTAATGGAATTTGTTTTAAGTCAAAGGCTGAAAATGTGTTGTTCTATTATGCCTTTAGATCTTCTATATGTAAAAGTATTTGCACTGTTTGTACCTTGAAAGGACAAAGAGAATAGAACTTTACTTCTGAAAGGCTTAAAGTTACTTTCTAAGAGAAGATCTAGAAGATTTGCTCATTTACTCAAGTATGACTAAAAACTGCATATTTGGTAAGGTTAAATTAGAAGAAGCATGGCTGTCAATTAAAGAAGTAACATGAAAAGAGAAGTTTTGTGTTACGAGGCACAGAGGTATAAAAGACAATATTACTATATTAGCAAATGGGTGATCTCTCACATGAAAAGTAAAGTTATTTTATTTGAAAAATAAAATAACATTACTTTTCACCAACTTGCTCCTATAATTAATTTTATCTTTATACACCACTTGATTCCCCAACTTCGAACTTGCTGCCAAGACTTCTATAAATAGATATGCATTCTCAACATGCAAAACACACCGGAACTACACACATTGAAAAATCTCTCTGAAAGAACAAGGTTCAAGCTTTTAAGCATGAGCAAGTTTTTATAGTTAGCAAAAATGTAGAAAAACTTGTCCATGTGATGGTCCTCTTAAACATAGTTGTTTTATATAAGCTTGTCTATGTGTTAGATATTTTAGTTGCCACCTTTTATTGTATTTGGAATTTTCGCTTCCTCATACATGTAATTGTTGATTCATATCAATAAAAATTATGTTAAAAGTATAAGCGTGCGCATTTAAAATTTAAAAAGCTTAAGTCTGTATTCAACCCCCCTTCTGCAAACATTTGTTGTTGCGTACTTAATTCGGGACTAACAATTGGTATCAGAGCACTTTAGATAATCAATATCTTGATCTGTTTTGCTTACTCTACATCTGCCTCTACCCCTCATCAAATGGCCTCATCATCTACTTCAACAAACATGCCAAACACTGGTTTTCTCATAAGGTGTCCTATGTTTGATGCTCACTATAACTGCAGAGTTTGATGTTGGACATTGTTTAGAATGGCTTATGTTTCTGTGTCCATCCTCAGATAACTGTAGAGTCTGATGATCAAACCTCTGCTGAAGGGTGATAACAAAGCCCATTCACCAATGGTCTGAAGAAGACAAGAGACTAGTAAACCTTGATGTCAAAGCTAGGTCAGCCATTGTCTCTACTCTTCCAAATGAAATCTATCACCAAGTTCTCAACTGCATTTTAGTTAAAGAGATGATAGATACTCTGATCGTTGCCTATGAAGGCACAGAGGAAGTTAAATAAAACAAAAGACTTCTTCTCAACCGTGAGTATGAGTTCTTCTTTGCTCACTAAGGTGAAAGTCTTACTCAGACTTACACCAGTTGAAACTGCCTATTTAATGCTCTTAAAAGGGTAAATCTGAACAAGAGCAACTTCGTCTTGGTCAACAAGTTCTTAGACTCTCTTCCAGAGTCTTGGGATCACTTTGTCACTGTACTGACATAGTGAAAGGATAAAAGGTATGTCCCTTGTTGAGCTCTATGGTAATCTTTTGAACCATGAGCATTCTACCAAGCAAAGAAAGATAGTCACCAAAGAGATGAAGGAAATGGTTAAAACATCAACCACTACCCTTGTCTCAAAAGATAGTTAGTTGAGGAGTTTTGATATTGTTGATAAAGACTCTAGTGAAGTTGAAGAAGAGGAGGAGAGTGAAGATGAGGAAGAGGTTGGAGAGGAGGAAGACTTAGAGAGTCTAGAGGCAATCTTTGAACAAGCTGCCATGCTGGTCATGAAGTTCAAACCCTTTAATAAAGGAAAGGGTGTTAAAATATTAAGCAAGAGGATTCCAAAAGATGCGAAAGCCAAATTCAGATCATCTTTTGATGCCTCTAGAATTGAGTGCCACTCTTATGGTAGGATTGGTCACATTGCTAGTGACTGTAGGTCCTAGAGTACCCCATGACCAAAATATGTGTCAAAGCAAGAAGGTAAAGTGGACTTTGAAGCCAATTATAAAAAGCTTCTTGTTGCTGTTCTTGAAAAGAAGAGAGGAAAATCCAAGAGAAAGTGTTAATGGCTGAAGAGGAAGACTGGGCTGAGGAAGATTTGTCTTCAGGAGAAGATGAGGACATCTCTACCAAGCTTTGTCAGATGGCCAAAACTGGTGGAAGTAGCTCCTTTGATGAGGATATGAAATATGCAGCTAAAGGATGCACTGCTACTAACTGGGATCCTTCTATGTATCAGGTTAACAACACTTGGTACCTAGACAGTGGTTGTTCAACGACCATGATAGGCCACAAAGCCCTACTTAGTAACTACAAGAAGGAAAAAGGTCCTTAAGTAACATCCGGTGATAACAACCATGGCCTGACCAAAGGTTATGGAGAACTTCATAATGGGAACCTCAAGTTGTCCAAAGTCTCATATGTTAAAGGACTGAAATATAATCTCATAAGTATAAGTCAATTGTGTGATAGAGATAATGAAGTCAATTTCAATAAGATAGGGGGTTCCATATTCAATAGTTTCAAAGGAAACTTGTTTGTACTCTAAGAATATAACTGATACAAACTGGTTGTGGTACAAAAGGCTTTCTCACTTAAAATTTAAGAACATGAATAAGATAAGCAAGGATGAGTTAGTGTCAGGACTACCTTTACTGACCTACTCCAAGCCTAAACCTTGCTCTGCATGTGAGAAAGGATGCATCACAAAACATCTTTTCCATCTAAGCTAGACTTCTCTATTACTGAACCATTCTACATGTTACACGTGGATCTATTTGGTCCTGTTGCAACTACTAGTTTTGGTGGAAGTAAGTATGCTTTAGTTATGATGGATGAATTCTCAAGATACACTTGGGTGTTCTTCCTAAGAACTAAGAGTGAGGTTGCTGATGAAATTATTTGCTTTATCAAAAAGATGGAACTGATGAATGGCAACTTGGTAAGGATGCTGAGTAGTGATCATGGAACTAAGTTCAGAAATCAAATCCTGGAATCCTTCTGTGACGAGAAAGGGATATCTTAAAACTTCTCTGCTCCAAGAACTCCACAACAGAATGGCGTAGCTGAAAGAAGAATTAGAACGCTTATTGTAGCTGCTAGAACCATGTTGTGTGAGAGTGGGCTAAATTTCAACTTCTAGGCTGAAGCTGTGAAGTGTGCGTGTTTCACTTAGAACAAATCCTTTATAATCAAAAGGCACAACAAAACTCCATATGAACTGCTGAAGAGAAGGAAACTAAGCATCAGCTTTTTGCATGTCTTTGGTTGTCAGTGTTTCATTCTCAATTAGAAAGATCAGTTGCAAAAGTTTGCACCTAAAGCTAATGAAGGAGTGTTCGTTGGATATTCTGTGATCTCCAAAGCTTACAGAATTTACAACCTTCGAACCAAATTCATTGAAGAATCAATCAATGTAAGTTATAATGAAAATGACTTTATTGCTTCCTGTTCTACTAATCATGTTTTGGGTGAAGAATTTAATGACCTAATGCAAACTGGAGAAGCCTCTTCACAACAGGGTGGTCCCCCTTCACCAATTATTGAAGATGATTTAGATGAACCCGTTCTAAACAAAACTCCCATACATACACATTCACCTTCAGCCAAATCTATCCCTCTATTGAATGATGTTATTAATGATTCAACATCAATAGAATCTAATTCTATTTTAGATATTCCATCTTTAGTAGGGATATCCACTAAAAGTACCATTGAATTTTGTTCAGCTAAAGAAGAAAACACACTAGCTGTTCCTTAGACAACTTCAACCCCTGAAATCCAAGATTCCCATACTCCCTCAAATATCCAAACTGCCTTTAAAGTACATAGATATCATCCACGTGATATGGTAATCGGCAACATAGAGGATTCAGTAAGAACATGATCAAAAGTATGCAAGTTTTGTTTGTTCTCTGGATTTGTCACTATGACTAAACCTAAAAAGTTTGATGAAGCCTTAAGAGATCCCTACTAGATTAATGCATGCAAGAAGAACCGGAAATATTCGCATGAAACAATGTTTGGACTCTTGTTCCTAGACCTAAGGACAAGTCCATCATAGGAACAAGGTGGGTGTTCAGAAATAAGATGGATGAACAAGGCTTAGTCATCTGAAATAAGGCAAGACTAGTTGCACAGGGCTACAGTCAAGAACAATGCATTGACTTTGATGAAACATTTGCTCTTGTTGCAAGACTAGAAGCTATCAGGCTGTTCCTAGTCTATGTTGTCTTTAAGGACTTCAAAGTACTCCAAATGGATGTGAAGAGTGCATTTCTAAATGGAGAAATGAAAGAAGAGGTGTATGTCAAACAACCTCCAAATTGTGAAGATTCCTAGCTTCCCGATCATGTTTACTTCTTAAACAAAGCTTTGTATGGGGGTGAAACAAGCTCGAAGAGCCTAGTATGATACCTTCTCTTCATTTCTTATCATAAAAGGTTTTACAAGAGGATGCATTGATAGCACTTTATTTATCAGGAAGTACAAAGGTGATGTGATACTTGTGCAAATATATGTAGAAGATATTATATTTGGGTCTACAAATTTAGAACTATGTAAAGAGTTTTCCAAACACATGTATGAAAATTACCAAATGAGCATGATGGGTGAGTTAAATTAATTTCTTGGTTTACAAATTAAGCAAGAAATAGAAGCAATACTTATTCATCAAACTAAGTATATCAATGGTGTGATGTGATACTTGTGCAAATATATGTAGACGATATTATATTTCGGTCTACAAATTTAGAACAGTGTAAAAAGTTTTCCAAACTCATGTCTGAAAATTATCAAATGAGCATGATGGGTGAGTTAAATTACTTTCTTGGTTTCAAATTAAACAAGAAATAGAAGGAATATTTATTCATCAAACTAAGTATATCAATGATTTATTTAAGAAATTTGAATTTGAAAATTGTTCTTCAATGAAAATACCCATGTCCACTTCCCTAAAGTTAGGAAAGGACACTGATGGCAAGTTAGTGAACATAACTGCTTCTAGAGGCATGATAGGATCGCTTTTATACTTAACTACTAGTAGACCAGATATCATGTTTTCAACATGTCTTTGTGCAAGATATCAAGCTGATCCCTAAGAATCACATCTTTCTGCGGTTAAAAGAATTTTAAGGTATCTCAAAGGAACTCCTAATCTAGGTCTTTGGTACCTCAAAGACTCAGATTTTGAGTTAGTTGGATGCACTGATTCTGATTTTGTAGGATCTACACTAGATAGAAAGAGTACTTTAGGAGGATGTCAGTTGCTAGGAGGAAGACTAGTCAGCTGGTATGCAAGAAGCAGAATTTAGTATCAACATCTAAGCTGAATACATAGCTACAGGTAGTTGTTGTGCTTAAATTCCGTGGTTGCAAAATAAGCTCCTAGACTATGATCTGAAGTATGATGGTACTCTCATTCTCTACGACAACAAAAGTGCCATTCCAATCTCAAACAATCTAGTGATGCATTAAAAAACAAAGCATATTGAGACCAAACATCATTTCTTGAGAGATAATGTTCAAAAGAAGAAAATTTATATGAACTATATCAACACCGATCTTTAATTAGCAGATTTGTTTACAAAACCATTGGATGAAGCAAAGTTCAATTTCCTAATATCCAAACTAGGTATGTTAAATGTGTAATTTTCTTGTGTGTTTCAGTTAGCTCATTTGCTTATATGTGTTTGTTCGTATCTCAGATATCAAATGTTCTACTTAGTTAAGCATCTCAATGACTCACTAATTATAAAAAAGCTAGGTTATTTCATTCAGTTGATTCTCTCAACTGTTTAAAATACTCAGCTGATTATATTTAGAGAAGAAAGATATGCTCAGCTAAGTATCTCATCTACTGATATCTCTCTAATGTCATTACCAACTTTCAGCAATATGATACTCTCATCTGCTGACCATTTTAAAATCATCAGCTTATACTTCATACACTTGTAAATGTTAGTCGGTGTTAATTAGTCTCCTTTCGTTAGTTTTTTTTTGTTACTCTATATGTCATTAGTTTAACTTCTCTCGATTCCAATGACTTTTAAGACTCTAGTTTCTCTTCAAATTCCATATTCCCTCTTTTCTCTCAAAACTAACCGTACCCTATAAACTTCTCTTCTGCAAATTCTCTTAACTGTTAATCATCTACACACCTTTTGAATTCATTCAAACAGGAGAAAACGTTGCTCTAGGTACTAAAATGAACATGACTTCAAACAATTGTGCGGTATGTCTTTCCATTCCCTATCCTTGATAAAACCAAGGTTATGAACCTATGGTTTACTTCATAAAAGCACACCCTCTTCATTTGTGTTTGACCGTCAACCCTCATTTCATTTTTCCTAAACTGATTGGTGAATTCTGGTACTCTGCCACTTATAATCCAAATATAGACATCATCTCTAGAATAATCTGTAATAAAACTTTTCAGGTTGACATAACTGTCAATTCTCTCAGAACATCTCTTAGGATGCCCAAATTTGCTCCATACATAGTCTCTCTCTCAAAATCCCAAATTAATACATTCACGTTATTTGCTATAACCATCCCATTACTCATGGTCAAATCAAACTTTTTGCGTTTACCCATCCATGGAGATATCTTTCCCATTTGATAATTAGTTTTGGACTTAAACTAGTAGCTTTAACCTTCTCAATCAAACTAAACTACTGATTCTCTATGCCTTGGTTAACAATGTTAACGTTGACTTTGCAGAAGTCATCTTTGCTAATCTATTTGGTAAGATCACCCGAGGCACAAACAACAAATCAACTAGAAACCAAGTTCCATACATAAGCTTTCTAAACTTGATCATAAGAGAATACATGGGTGCTGAGAACTATGAGCAAATGAATGAAATCTTTGATTTCATCCCAATAGTTCCTTCAATGGGTGAAAAGATCTTTCAACATTTAACTCAAGAAAGAGGTCCTCCTATCACAGCACAAATACAACAAGTGATTGACGCTGCTAATAATATAGATGATGGTAATGGTACTGCTAATGATGAAAATGCTAATAAAGATGATGCTGAAATAATCGGTGATAAAGATGATGATGCTCATACGGATGATAATAACCAATCAAGTGATGGTGATGAATCTAATAGCCATGATAAACTTCATTCAGAAGTCAAGTTAAGATCTCCATCTCATCTAGAAGACAATTCAGGTATGGACTTTAACTCCCAAACATCGAAAGAGGATACACAACATGTTGACCCGACATTTGTGAGCCCGTCCTAATTTCATGTACAAATAAATATACAAAAGCCAAGCTCTAGTGAACCCTCAATGGTTCCTAGTTCTACGATTGTCAGAACCTATGAAAGAAAAAGGTCTAGAGATGTAGTTCACACTAAATTAATCTTAGAGGTAATGATATCCACACCTCAGACCACATTCTCACAATCTACCTCTTGTTGGGGTTTGTTCGGTTTTTGAAAATATATTTAAGCAACGGAAGCATGAACAACAATTTTAAACTTTTTAAAAATCCCCACCAATGATCCATATGCAAGCTTTAAGAAAACAAAACAACCATAGAGTGTTTAGAACTACAACCGTTGTAGCGTGAGTAAACCGTTGGTGAAGTGGTTGATCTATGAGAAGCCAAGAGAAGACTTCCTCCAAGGTATCCACT
>JAUEJL010060458.1:0-18567 GCA_032274825.1 Drosophyllum lusitanicum | reverse complement strand
GTGATTTAACTTGAAAACCTACCCTGAAAAAAAAAAGAAATGGTTTCAGTTTTCACTAGCCGTCCCACAAAGGAAACAATTGCAATTTCGGGAGTAGAGGAGAATATTGTTATATTGAAAGTAATTTCTGGTATCTTCTGTTGATTGCTCTATATTTGCTGGCTATCACTCATAAGCACCTATAGTATTACCACCAATTTAGATGAAAATAACATGAAAATGATAAAGTTCTAATCTAATATATTTTAAACCTATGTAATCTTTTAAAGTAATCTAAAGTATTTGCTGAAAATACAATAGATGAAAATATTTGCTGGCTATCACTCATAAGCACCTAAAGTAATCTTCTGTCAAGCATAGTATCAAGACTCTTTTCTTTCACTATATTGAAAGTTCTAATCTAATATATTTTAAAGATAAATAAAAAATGACAAGGATTCTCATTGGCATACATCTGATAGGAATTGAACCTATGAAAGCAAAGATGAAAACAAAGAAATATTTTCTTAAAAACAAAGAAATTCTATCCATCTATTGCCTCGTATATGACGGACGAAGAGATCCAGAAGGGTAAATTCTATCCATTTATTGGCAGGTACCATTCTCACAATTTCACTTCACAGTTCAATTTTTAAAGATGTTAGAATCAAATTTGCATCTTAAACAGGTTATTAGGTTTTCTAAATTGAATGAGAATTTGAGATAAATCCTAACAAATGAAGCATACAACTGGAATGTAAAGAAAGAGATATAGATGAAAGAGAAAGAGAAAGAGCTTCGTTTACACATAGACAAACACATATGAAATATACTCACCTTGAAAAGAAAGAGAAACAGATCGAGAGGAAGCAGGCGACGCAAGGGCTTCGATGGCTTCGATGGGCGACGCAGGTTTAGAAGGGTAACGTCGACTAGGTTTAGAGGGGTAACGTCGACTAGGTTTAGAGGTGATTTTGTTTAGGTTAGATTTAAGGGTAAAATGGTAAAATGGAGAATCCTCCATACAAAGCATTTTGAAATACCATGGGGGGTGGATGCATTTGTAAAATCCCTTGAGTAAGAGAATCTGTGGGATTTTAAAGAATTCCCAGCATTTAAAATCCCTTCCTTTTTTTCCAACCAAACACAACATTTCCCTGTATTTGAAATCTCATTCTCACGAAATCTCACGAAATACAGTGAACCAAATAGGGCCTTAATTATTAAAAAATATTTTCATAACTAAACCTTTCATTTTAATATTCTATCATATAATAAATATGTTAACTTAACTAGCAAAAAATAGGTATAAGTAAAACTCATAAACCTAAATAACCTAAATATTTTATTGTTCTCCAAATTTATTTTAGAAGTTAATAAAAAGGTGATAGAGAATAGAAATTAAGGAAAATGGAAAGGTAAAGAAAATAGACATGTTACCAAACAAAAACTATCCAGTGTCACCGTATTACGTGAATATCGAAAACAGACATGTTACGTAGAAATTATTCGTTATCGCAAAATTGCACGGTTACCATAACTTGAAAACAGACATGTTACGTAGAAATTATTCGTTATCGCAAAATTACACGGTTACCATGCTAATTATGTATAATATACCGAATTTTATAATAAAAAAAGTTTAACAAAAAGTTACATATATAAAAGAATAATCGAAAGAATCTAATTTTAAAAAAAAAGGGTTCAAGCTGAGCCGTGGCACCGACATCTTTTTCGTCCATCGTCACCTTTGACCAATTTCGCTTCTAACTTCGTCTACAATAAACAATATCAACGTCAGTCATGATAAAAACCGACACATAACCTCGTAATAGGAAACTCTTTACAGATGCTTAAGAACAATAATGAAAAAATAAAAAAGTTTCATTATAGTTAACTTTATGTGACAACTAAACAAAGAGTTAATTTTATTGTAATCTTTAAACAAGAAATTCAAACTGACCTACGTATAGATATGTTTTAAAAGAGATTTAAATTAAACCATTATCAACTGATTTTCTTATAAAAATAAATGCAAATAAAAACCTAATATAAATTAAAAATATGTTTTAAAAGAGATTTATATCCATTATCGTCTGATTTTTTTTATAAAAATTAATGCAAACCACAACCTAAAACTAATTTTAACTTGTAATTATGCCAATCATAGAACATTATTTTAATTACAGTCAAAATAGAATTGCTTTTTTATAGTAGAAATTACCTCCCATTTATTGTTTATTATATATTATATATAAAATATCAAAATAAAAGTTAATAAATCTATTACTGTGTGTTTGTTTGTTTATTTTTAGTATTTCACTATGTGACCACCCTCCTCTTTCTGCTTCTGTTCTTGTTTGTGTGTTCATCTCTCCCAATAAAACTCTTTCAAACACCAATACAAACAATCACCCACCTTTTTTCATCACAATCTCAAAGAAAAAACGCATACGAATTCAACAAAATGGAATGCTGGTATCCTTCTTTAAACGTTCATCAAGAATTTGCTAAACTCGTCAATCGTATGCATCCGCCCAGGTATAATAATACGTTCTTCCCTCTTCGATTTGATTAGGGTTCATCTGTTACATACAATTTTCCAGATTTAAACTATAATTTTGATCGATTGAGAAATTTGTTTCTTCTACTTTTTGTAAAATTGCGTTTAAATTTCAAGAAACCCTCTGTTTTGATTCAATTCAAGAATCTGCAACTTTGTACTTTGTGTTTATTGATGAATTCTGTATGTGCATTTGTAGGGTTACTGTTGATAATATCACAGACAAAAAAGTCACTTTGATTAAGGTATAATTACAGTTTGACTTTTTTTCTTCTTGTTATTATTATTAAAATGTGCTGGACTTTATTAATTTATTCAATTCAATGCTGGTTTGAATCAAAGTATTTTATGTATTTATTATTTATTTTATTTTTTTGGTAGGTTGATAGTGCGAACAAGAGAGGAAGCTTGTTAGAAGTGGTTCAGGTTCTGACCGATATGAATATACAAATTAAAAGAGCTTACATTTCTTCTGATGGTGAATGGTTTATGGATGGTAATATGATAATTTGATCAATTAAACTTATATTAATTTCAATGATTTATTTTGATCAATTTATGTCTAAAAACGGATATTTTTCGACAAATGATTGCAGTATTTCATGTCACCGATCAGTATGGAAACAAGCTTTACGAGGATAACGTTGTTGATCGAATCCAACAGGTATGTATCAAAAACTGCATCAAATTCATTGAATTTTTCCTTAAATTTCAAGAATTTTATCATGCTTTTTAGTTAATTTGTTCTTAAAATTGATTCATCAGTTTAATGCGTTTTTTATGTGGCAACAAACTTTCATTTGGTGCTAGTTTCTCAGTAAAGGTGACATGTGTGTGTAGGGGGTTGTTGACCATCTTATCTTGTGTTTGGGTATTTAAGAGGGTGACATTTTCTTGAATTTCTGGTATAAAAATCAAGAAAAAGCAAGTCTTGGAGCAAGGGTTAGTGAACAAGCTAGGTCACCTTTTGTTTTAAAGGCTACGGGTTCACGTTTTTATAACTTTTTTTTTTTTTTTGGCAAAATGCAAACAAACAATTGTTTATCACGCTACGGTCTTTGGTCCAGGAATGAAGACAAATTCACTGAAACCATACCAAACACAAGTACAAAGACCCATGTTATATGCTGTGAAGAAGAAAAGGGCTGTCCTGTCAGCCTAATACTTTTCTTTTACTTTTTCTATAACATAGCGACATCTTTGACTTAACTAGTTTATATAATCTCCATCAACCAAACACTCTTCTAGAAGATTGTTGTTAATTAAACACATCACAACAACGTAGTCATACACTCGTACCAACTCAAAGATTCAACTTTTACCCTACACCAGGGTGTAGTAGTTAACCATTCTCTTGAAGAAAGTTGTGTCAATGATCACTACACTCCTAATCACTTTATATCGTTCTTACTATTAAAGTTTGGAACTTTTTGTTTTGAGTATTTACCTCAAAAGGGATGTTTGCTCCTCTTCTTAGGTTCTTCTCTACTTCTCTATAGAGCTACATTTTTTTTTGACAATTTGTAGCATTCCTTAATTGTTTCAACTATATATGCAAGTAATGATGGAGCAAATTACTCCAATCAGAAAATAAATCAAGTGTTTGATTGATATGTTTATTAACTATAATCCCAAACGAGCATTATTCCATGGTTAGTATCGGTATAGTTTTAATATATAAATGAAACGATCAATTGTGACGAAATTCAAACGATGAACCAAGTATGTTTATGTGCATCAGTCACTTGGACCAAGAGGGTGCAGCTTCAGATCCTTGAGGGGTTCCGTTGGGGTCCAATCAGCTATGGAACGCACAACCATCGAGTTAACTGGGCGTGACCGACCTGGCTTGCTATCAGAGATCTTTGCAGTTCTTTCCCACCTCAATTGCAAAGTTGTTTCTGCGGAAATCTGGACTCATAACTCAAGAATTGCTTCAATTGTTTACATTACCGACAATGAAACCAAACTCCCAATTGAAGATCCTGACAAACTCACTAAGATCAAACAGCTTCTCCTTTTCATTCTAAAAGGAGATAAAGATCGACAAGGTGCCAAAACCTCGGTTTCCGCAGGATCTACTCACACACAAAGAAGGCTGCACCAGTTGATGTATGCAGATCGGGATTACGATATTGATACAGAAGAATATGAATCTTATGATCGATCCGAGACTTCTAGAATAATGAAACCATTTGTGACTGTTGAGAATTGCATTGAGAAAGGGTATACAGTCGTGAACTTGAGGTGTACTGATCGGCCAAAGTTACTATTTGATACCGTCTGTACACTCACTGATATGCAATATGTAGTCTTTCATGCCACCATCATCGCTGACGGACACGAGGCTTCTCAGGTATTCTGTAACCAGGACTGTAAACGAACCGAACGAATACGGACAAACTTGTTTGTTTTTGTTCATTTAACTTTAGCCGAGTAAATAAACGGGCACAATACGAACAAATAATTGAACATACACATATATAAAATATATTATAATACAAACCCGACGTTATTAAATATAAACAAACTATGGACTTTTTTTTTAACTTTATTGAACGAGTCTGATCGCTGGTATATTTGTGTTTCCTTAAGGAATTTTACATCCGGCATACAGATGGATGTCCGATTAGTTCTGAAGCCGAGCGTCAACGTGTAATTCATTGCCTTCAGGCTGCAATCAAGAGACAAAATCCAGAGGTAATTCAATTCATAAGAATTGCTTATCGAAATTGCTCGATTCGTAGAGATTCTGATTGTTTCTATATTCAAACAGGGTGTGAGGCTAGAGATATGCGGTGAAGATCGGGTCGGTTTTTTATCGGATGTGACTAGGATCTTTAGAGAGAACGGGCTATCGATTACGAGGGCAGAGGTGAGTACGAGAGGATCAAAGGCCGTAAACACGTTCTACGTGGTGGATTCATCTGGGGATGAGGTTAAAAACGAAACAATTAAAGGCGTTCGAAGTGCCGCTGGTGAGATTTTGATTACAGTGAAGGAAGACAGTTGGTTGACGGCGGCGAACTCGCAGGCGAATCGGCAGCCAGCGGCGAAGTTTTCTTTGGGTAGTTTGTTGCGATCGAGATCGGAAAAGTTTCTGTACAATTTAGGGTTAATTAGCTCTTGTTCTGAAGTAGTTTAATCAAATCATATTATATGTAAAAGCAATTGTAACTTTGTAAGTGAAAAAGGAGATGTGATTAGGGTCGGGGTGTTGACGATAGTCATTGACCACCGTGAAACGTCGCTTTCCGCCGCTGAAAAAGGTGATGACACCGTGGCAATACCTAAAAGAATAGGGACAGAATTTAATAGACATAACTTTATTTTATTTTTATAGCAGGTACGTAGAGTGTGTGTGTGTGTTACGGATGACCGTGAAGAAAGTCACATGAATAGAATCGTATAGCGTATCTTACTTGAAAGTCGTGCAAATTATTCAACGGAAATATCTTTTCACCGTAGACTAGCAAGAAGACCCACATTCTAACGGAATAAATATTATTTGAGGTTTTAAAAACCGATTCTAAAAACTAATTTCGACAAGCCATTTGATTCTCTTGAATGGAATTTCTTGGATGAGATGTTGGAGCACCTGTGTTTTGAAATGGGTGTTACTATTTGGTCTTCCTCCTCTCATATAATAAATATGTCAAATTATTGATTTCAATGTCGGTTTTACACTCATAAATATCATATCAAAGAAGGTCATTTAGATTATGAGGGGGTCCTAATAGAATCACTTTTTTGAAATTAAATGGAGGAAGTGGATACATAGGTGTCTTTCTTCTACTTCAATGTCTGTGCCAATCAATGGATCATCGACTGGAGAGTTTAGACCACAAAAAGGAGTCTGCCAAGGAGACCCATTGGCCCCCTTTTTTGTTCATTACTGCAGCGGAAGGTTTACGTGTGGTCATGGAAGAAGCAAAGGAAAAAGACATTTTTCAACTTCCGAATGATGGACCGATCTTATCACATCTTCAATATGCAGATGTCGCGATTTTTATATGGGACTGGTCACCGGCTGATACCTGTAATTTATTGGGAATTTTGAGATGCTATTAGTTGGCATCGGGCTTTAAGGTGAATTTTCAAAAGAGTAGTTTGGTTGGTCTTGGAACAAACAACAATGAATATACCTTTCTAGCCAGATTACTTGGTTGTCAATATGGTGAGTTTCCAATTAAACATTTGAGTTTTCTGGTTGTTGTAAGAATGAACAAACAGAGTATTGGGAATAAATTATCGGGAAATTCCATAATAAGCTCTCAAGATGGAAAGCTTCCACAATATCTACTGGTGGCCATTTCGGTTCTCGGAAGTCTTGGTCTCTATTTCTTCTCATTATTTAAAGCTCCAAAAAGTTTGTAAATATGCTTGAAAGTATTTTATCAAAGATTTTTTTGGGGCTCGGGGGAGGAGAAAAAAAAGATTTCATGGGTTGCGTGGGACAATAAATTGGCGGATCTCAAATCTGGAGGTCTCAGAATCGGGAGTCTTTATGGGCAAAACTTATCTCTCCTAAGCAAATGGTGGTGGAGATTTAAAACCGATGAAAAATCTTTTTGGAAAGAGGTGATCTTATCTCTTCACGGGTATAATGGTGGTTTTGATGACTCAAACAAATTTGGTAAGTTCCCTCATACATGGAGAAACATTTTGAAGATGCGTAAGGATTTTTTAGGATGTAAACATTCCTCTCACTGATTGGTTTCAATTATCCATTGGTGCTGAATCGGATTTTATGATTTGGCATGATATATGCTGATAATTATCCTCTAAATTTGCTTTCCCCTAATTTATTTGCATTGGAGTTAGTGAGGCAGTGTAAAGTTAATTAAGGAGAGGTTATTCTTTGATGATCACTAAAAGTTTACTAACTTCTTGGGTGAATTGATTAGATCTCCATCAACTAATTGTGAACGCAAGGAGTTCGAAGAGCTGATTCATATCTGCTCAACCTTTTCTCCTCATGAAATCAAGGACAAGTGGAGTTGGAGCCTGGATCCTGCTGATGAGTTTAGTGTCTCTTCTCTACGAAGGGCTGTAACGCCCTAAGGTTCGAAATTTCTTTTTAAACTGTTAGTACTATGTGTTTTGTGAATTGCCTTTCTATGTGTTTTATGTAATTAAACTAGAGGGGCTAAAACTGTCATTTTTATAGATGATAAGTTCAGTGGCTGTTTTGCAATTCTTGGAAAGTATATGTATATATGTTAGAAGTTTGACTTGTGTTAGTCAAAAACTCCTCATAATACACAGCCACTTCTTTATGACGCATAGCAGCCCACTTTCTTTGCAATTTTTGGACTAGAACAGCAAGATTAGAGTGCCATAACAACATCCAAGTAATCCCTAGTATCAAGGTATGTGTTCTTGATTGAGTTGTGTGTGTTTTGGGTCAAGAAAGTGATTTCAAAAGTGGAATCATTGATCTTTCCATGTTAAATGTGTTGTAGTTGTTGTTTAGTAGTTTCAGAAGTTGTAGCATGTTTTGCAAGTGCTGGAAAACACTTGTAATGAGTTTTATTATGATTTTGGTTGGATATACAGCAGGGCAGTCGTGGAACTACTGCTGCAGTTCATAAGACACGGGCGTGCCTATGGAGGTATAGCCGTGCCAGGTGGCCATGACCGCCATTGTTCTTTAGGTCCGGGCATGCCGGGGCACGGGCATACCTATGTAAGGTACGGGCGTGTCTAGCCCGGTTAGCCCATGTTTGATCAGGCCATGTTTGGGCCTAAGTTGAGAGGCATGGGCATGCCTTGAAGGAAGCATGGGCGTGCCTATGCCCTTTTCAGTGTTTAGTTGTCCAGTAGAATTGTAAATTTGATATATCATTCATAGATTACTTGTAGGCAATAAGTGTTGACGTATTCGATGTGATACTTCTAAGTTAGCTTTGTTTGATATATATATATATATATATATATATCTAAATTCTAAGGTGAGTATACTATTCCTTTAGTATGATTAGTATATGATTATGCATAAAATGAACAACATGATATCTGTGTTAAGTGAAATTTTTGTTGTATGTATTCATGTGTAGCAGGGGTGTATAGCTATACTAGGGTGTATAGCTATACTAAGGTGTAGCTATGCACGGGAAAAGCAGCAGGGTACAGAGTTACGCGTGAGGTGTAACTTTGTATCGAGAACAATAGGTACCTAGCTGCGCGCAAAGTGTGGCTTTGTATCAAGAACTGTAGCAGGGTATACAGCGAGCTGTATACCAAGATTAGCTAGGGCCAGGCTACACGAGATGTGTAGATACGCCCCAGAATAGTAACAGTTTGTGCAGGTGATACAGTTTGGATGTGAGACATCCTGGGGAGATTTTACTCCTGTTATTTTTTATTTGTTTTCAGTTAGTACTAAATGTTAGCTTATGTTTCAGTGTTGTATTTTGCAG
Source organism: Drosophyllum lusitanicum (assembly GCA_032274825.1). Taxonomy (NCBI): domain Eukaryota; kingdom Viridiplantae; phylum Streptophyta; class Magnoliopsida; order Caryophyllales; family Drosophyllaceae; genus Drosophyllum; species Drosophyllum lusitanicum. Next base: position 9,603 of record JAUEJL010060458.1, on the reverse strand, counting down.
GTAGCACAGGTTCAAGCAAGGGTAAGTCCCCAGCACAATGATCTGCAGGGTAGCTCCCCGTGTTTGAGAAGAAAGCTTTTTAACACTACTTTAGTTTATGTTAGCACATGTGTAAATAGAAACAATATTTTGTAAAACTCTGCCATCTTTTGGGAGCTAACTCGTAAATTAATGTTTTTATGTAAAACTAGTAAAGTGGTGATACAAGGGCCTTTGATGACATGTGCTCCTCTTCGGTTACAAATCCATTGAGTGGATTAAATTGGTGCCAAGCAAAATTAATGTTTATGGATGGAGAATATGGCGGAGAAGAGTACCTACTAAAATTAATTGGGTGAAACGTGGAGTTCATCTTGTTAACGTATTATGTCCCATCTGTAACGAATTTTTTTTAAAATAATGCATTTCTAAAGAAATTATCATAAGTAATGCAAATCTTTCAAACTTTTTAAATGTAGAGTTTTCTGGATTTTAGATCCCAAATTTGAAAGAGAATTCGAGATTTGAGATTCCGAATTTGTCACATGTCACGTAGGTAGACTTCCCAACCTTTTCTTTGTCATTTTCAATACATTTGGTGGTTGTACTTGGTCAAATTTCGTATTCCAAATCCCGAATTCTTCATCAAGTTTTTTAAAATTTTAAAAAACTTAGATTACTTTTAATAATTTTTATACAAAATGAATTATTTAAAAAAATTCATCTGGAAACTAAATCTGAATATCACATTTTATGCTCTCGCAAATTTTCTAAACTTGTTCTTCAAGATATCAGCAGGTGGTGAAATGTTCAAAGGCCTCTTCATCTAAACATTGAAGGTTCGCTCAATTTGGGAAAAGATCAAGGATGGAAGGGGGATTTGCTGCTTAATCACTCTGTGAGAAACATACCAGAATATTAAATAATATATAAAAGTAATGGTATGTGTATATGTATGCATATATATTCATTAAAAGAGATAAGTGAAATAGAAGATGAATGGGTAATGTAAAGAAGTGTAAATATGTGAGAGTATATATATATGCTTACACCATGATTAAACAAAGCAAGAGTAAGCATATAACCAGTGTTATAAACATTACCTGTGTGGCTATAATAGAGATATTATAGCTTATCAATATGATTATGTTAGTGATGACAGAGTATGTGATGTGTATATATGAAAGATGATGTTTAAGCCAATACGGCGATATGCGATATGTGTATGCGTGATATTTATCTAAGCATGTGACTTACCCTGCCTGTGTGGCAATTAGAGCAAGTGACTCATTGGTAAACGGCCAGTCTGGCTGAGTGACAATAATTGTCAGTCAATGCGACTGCCTAGTGGTGGTCGGTGACCACATATGTGACTTCCAGTAGTCAGTGGACTACACCGACCACATATGTGATAATGATGATGTGAATGTCTGTGATGTATGCATATAACTATTTGTATATGCTGCATGTGATATATGTGTTTGTGTGTCACTTAATTGCCTGAGTGGCATACTTTGATGAGATTAAATTTACATGTTATTATTATCATTTAAGTATTTTGAAGAGTTACTCACTGGGCTTTCTAGGTCATTTCTATATTTGTTTATTCTTTTCAGGTTTTGTGGCATACGAGGCTTTCAGATGGACATACGAGAGAGTTTTTGTACAACATTAAAGGAAACTATTTGTTTATTATAACTGAGCCGGTTGTTGCGCTATTTTAATAAAGTATTATTTCCTTGTTGCACAATAATTTTTTTCAACATAGATACAAATTTGTGCACATACACATGTACACCTTTATATGCATATATGCAACTTAAAGTTGGTTAGGTCAAATTTAATATTAGCAAGTACCAATTAATTGTCATACTACATATTATTATAACTTACATGTTAACAAAGATCACAACAAAATCGCCTACTTGAATCATTACACTAAACACGAGAGAAAATAAACGAAAAATAAATATACAAATTTACATATGTTTTTTCACATATTACTATAAATTTTTTAATTTGGTGCTTGTAACTAAAAGTAAGTCAATCAATTAAAAAAAGTGATCTTTTTAGATTCTTTTGGTTATTCTACTATAAAAAATGAAAGCAATTCTTCTCGTCGATCTCTAACAAAAATATAATGATTGTGATTTATAAATAGAAAAAGAAGTAAAGGGAAAAAATAATTTTTGAGCTCTATAAAAGAAAAAAGAAATTAAAAAAAAAACGCTCAAAAAGAAAAAAAATGCCACAACAATTAAAAAGAAATAAAGGCGCAATCATATGGTGTAACAATTTTATAATTGACATTTTGTTCTTTTTAATTTAATTTAATTGATTAAGACAAGGTAATAATTGATTGGTCTATAATGGTTCTCGCGGTTCTCGCAATAAAAACGTTTCTCAAATAATCTTTTCCATATATATATATAGAGAGAGAGAGAGAGTTGGGTTCAAATAAAAAGAGTATTAATGTAAAAAGAATAAGGAGAATTCTGGATGTGACACGTGACATAACTAACAAAAGGGTAGAATAGGTAAACTAAAATTTCTAACCCTACGTTTTCTCTCTTCATTCTTTTAATCCCACATAACCACATGTTCTCTCTCCTTCCTCGACCTTAAGATCACTGCTGAAAACCACTGCCCCACTGTTACCCCTTCATTTGACGGAGATTAAATGGAAACTGCCGCCCCTTCGTCATTTCCATCACCAGCGAGTAGATTACAACCAGCGATGAACCCATGCCTTTTCTTCATCAGCTCTTGATGGGTATTGTTGTTTATGATTATTAAGGAACCTTAAATCCACCGCCGCACGCACCTGATGTCCCTTAGCCGACGCCATTGTCGTTGCTCTAGTCGCCGTATGGTAGGCCTCCATCGTTCTTGTTGTCATAGTGGGTGAATGTGTTATCCATTAAAGTCACCGACAATTTGAAGATCAAGCTATTGCCTCATACGAATCTGTGTTCCTTGCTAGACCTACTGCGTATAGTTGTTGATTTTTTTAGATTGCATATAAAGAATGATATCATTTTGATGAATTATGTTCTGCATCCATTTTTTGACGAATTATTGTTTGTGAATTACGTTGTGCATCAACGCTAGACTCAAGACTGATTCAGCAATCACTTCGTTTTTTTGTAAGCCACTGCCATTGTTGGGTTTTTTTTTAAAATTTTGGTATAGATTTAGTGTTTTGTTTTATAAACTTTTCAGATGTTCATCAAGATCCTACAACTTATGTGCGTTAATTTCATATTCTTGTGTTTGTAATCAAATTAAATTATTGATTGGATGTGTTCATCCAATTTTGAGTTCTTATGCATCGGTATGATGTTGATTTGTGCATCGATTTCTTTTTTTAATGAAAGTTTAATTGTTTATAAATTTTTATGTGCATCAATTGTGTATCAAATTCGATTGATTTGCATCAAATTTGATGGTTGTGCATCAGACCTAGTTACTGAATTTGTTGTTTTACATCGGTATAACGATGCCTACATATCAGGAAGCTATTATTTTAAAACTTTAAACGTCAATTATACCCTTAACCGTTTTTTTTCTTCTAATTAATAGAGAAAAAAGCCACTTTTTTAGAAACTAATTTTAAAAATTCAATGGCTGAGATTTTTTCCTACTTTTTGTAGCCTTTTTCTCTTTTTAATAGATCTCTCTCTCTCTATATATATGTGTGTGTGTGTGTGTGTTTATTGTGGGAATGGATATTTAAGTGTGAATTAGAGAACAAATTCTAGCTATCAATTAGATATTAGATCTATTAAATCTAACGGTCGCAATTCATCCATTGCAATTCATGTCTGTCATAATTCATGTTAGATAATGAATAAAATAAAAGGCCAAATTAAGTCTCACATTTTCACCTAAATATTCATTCTTATTTATTCTTGCTATTTTGCTTATTCTTCATACAAAAATTTTCCAGATTGTTTGGTTCAACTCCTTGGCCATATAGTTCCGGTGATGGTTCAGCTCCTTCGACTTCCAGGTTTGGTTCCTTCGATTAGTACCCAGATCGAGTTTCTTTCGTTCATCTTCATAGGTTTTAGGCTACATTGACTTCTGGGTTTGATTTAATTTCTGGGTTTCAACTTTCAGATCTGGGTTTTTACTTTGGTTTGCAATTTCATCATTTTGAGATTTATCATTTATGGTCTCATATTCAAGGTTTCAGATTTATGGTTTCAATTTCTTCACACCCATGATTTCATCGTTCTAAGATTTATGGTCTCGGTTTCTTCTTTAGTTTCAAACTTTCATCATTGATTCATGGTTTTTGATTTATGTTTCTTGATGATTTCATATATATGTTCATCTTCATTTAGATCTATTTGCTTTGGGTTTCTTGACAAACATCTTCACTATCATCAACGATTAGAGTTTCTTGAGATTATGTGCTTCGAGTTCTTCAACTTTGAATTTTGTAAGAAATATATTTTGATTAGTTATTAACGTTGATGTGACAACAATTACTGATGTGACAGACGAGTTGGTATTAAAAGTAAATGAAAATAATAGAGAATAAATATTTACGTGATCTAAAGATAACCAGTTGCATTAATTGATAACTTTCAAAAGTCAAGTATATTAAAGGGTTGTTTTTAAAATTAAGTATATATGATAGAGAATATGCTGCAAGCCTTTTTTTATTAATCCAACAGCCCATTGGGTCTGGGCCTATACAGTCCTAGAAATAATAGCTAATTGAGGGAAAAAGAAGGCATCGGGAGTTTTAGTGTTAGTCGGCTCTTTGAAGCTTGGGCAGGAAGACATCGTCTTCTCTGATTAGGGCAGGGGAGTTCATCTCTTCCTGATTTTCTACTTGTTCTTATACTACCTTTCTATCTGTTCTTATTTCAGTACTTAATTCACCTGGTGATTACCTATTCCTTGTTTCTATTCTATTTCATCTATCTTGCTGAATGGATTCCTATCAATATACAATAGCAAAAGATAACAACTCCTATATTTTGTCAAAAACTATACATTTTATAGTAAACAGTCAAATATGAATAAGATTTGAACATCAGAATCTCTTATGTTGTTCTGACATGATTACACACTGCACATAAGCAGCGAATACTAAGGTATCTTATAGTTTACGAATTCTTGAATGAGGGAATGGAATGGAACAACCAAATCTCGGGTTGAAACTGAAACAGGCCACGCATTATTTCATTGAAACCAGTATATGAAAATACAGTACCAATACACAGCAAGTGGGTATTCTCCAAGCCAAATCCTTGGAAAACAAAAGCCTATAAAGATAGTCCGATAACACACTCTGTTATCAAACTAATAGAGCCTCATCATCGAACTACCTCTTCTCTTCATGTTGGTAATACTCTAACTGAAAAGCTACAATCACTCGTACAAAACACCCTTACAACCACCCGCCTTACCTGTCTAGACCAATGGAAGCTCACCACAATCATTGATGACGACTCTCTTTGTTGGGCGGTCACCTCTGTCTGTCACTTGACACTCGATCAGCTTAACTATGTCCATGCCCTCAAGAACTTGCCCAAACACAACATGCCTCTGATCTAACCATGGTGTCTGCCCAAAAAAACAAAATGTCAAATAACATTATCAGATGATCTACAGCTGCATATGGTAGAGAACGATGCTCCTTTCACATTTTCTCCTAGTAAAAAAGAGCTTAGAAAACCAAAACGAGCATACCTTGACTGTGCATATGAAGAATTGACTTCCATTAGTATTGGGTCCAGCGTTTGCCATGCTCACAATTCCTGGTCCGGTATGAATAACTGCAATGTTTTAACATGTATTGGAATGTGTCAATATAGTATGCGAGGGTGGAAATAAGACAAGTGCAAAGAAATCTACAAACTAGTATGACTACCCAACCTTAAGTAAACGGTTAATCACATAAAACATAAGAAACTTTGCTCAAATTTCTATTTCAGGTAACCAATTTCTTTTACCCCAGAAAAACCATCAAACTTTCAAGATTTTAATTTAAGGTAAATTTCCAAGTTCAAACATCAAACATCATCATTTTGAACGAGTCCAATTAGATTACCATACACTGAACTGTTTAAATGTGTGTGTGTGTATTTATAGCTTCTATGGTATATTCTATCCTGAAAATATTCGTTACCTGAAATAGAAATTTGACCAAAGCTGCTTGCTTTTAGGCAGTTACTTGTTATTAGCCCGTACATAAAAAAATAACTGTTGGATACAAGTGTACTTAGAGTTAAAAGGCCACTCGAAAAGTTCCTCACAATCATAGTGTGGAAGGGAAGATTAAAGTAAAAAGGTAGTTTAACACCCATAAATATTCCTGTGTTCCCAAAATAAGTTTAGTTTATTTGCTTCCTAATAGATACTATCATTTGACTCCATTACATATTTAGATTACAGGATCTCTTTGAAAAGGGCAGGGTTACTCACGCTTGAAGTTCTCATCTTTAAATGTCCGGCCATATATACTCTTGCCACCAGTGCCCTACATAATAGAAAAGCAAAGCAGATAAATTACTTGACATTTTCAACTGAAAGATCATCAAACGTTCTGAAGAACAATGGGGGCATAAACATCTACAAAATCAAGTACTAATAGGGCAGAAACTGAAGTAGTGACTCTCATGTAATACATTTTGTATTCTCGCAAGTTCCTAGAGATGTAAGCGTACTGAATAAATGTATGAAATCATGGCTATGTAAACCAGATCACTTTGCATGTATATATCACACTAGATATGTGTGGACCATACATAAATTGGGGGACTTGATCTAAAACTGCTTCTCGCTAAAACCACACTCCCATACTTCACAATCTTTTGGAGGCAGAACCAGTGGTATCATATAAACGTATAGCTTTATGTATCTAGAATGAACCGTAAATCACGGTTTTTATGCACAGAAACTATAATATTTTGATAAATGAATAAAACGAAGTACAAGACCTACATTTCCCTTGTCAAAGTCCCCTCCTTGAATCATGAAATCCTTGATGACACGATGAAATGCAGATCCCTTGTAACCGAAACCTTTCTCTCCTGAAAGAAGTGAAGGCCATATCAACCATAAGTTCATTCCATACGGCTGTCATAACTAAAGGAAAATCAAACAAAACATATGATTATAACATTCAACCTGTACAAAGAGCGCGGAAATTTTCAGCTGTTTGAGGCACATCGTCACCAAAGAGTCCAATCACAATTCTTCCTACATTCTTCCCCACTGGGTTTCCAATGCTTATGTCAAAATATACTTTGTTGGTTACCTTAGCCTGTGTAACTACCTCCTGAATGTAGAAATGAACAGGAAGATAAACTATCAAAACAAAAAAACGTGTAGCTCTCAGATCCTAATGATTTGACGCACACAGACACAATAGCCTCTGTATAATGCAACAATTCAACGCTGTTGTTTATTCTTAAATATTCATGAATCAAATCTGTAACTGTAAGACGCCTGAAAATATTTCAACTTCTTTTTTATGTAGTTCGGTTCTGAAACAATAAACATACCTACACCATAATGTACTAGACATCTCGCATAAATAGAGTCCTTCTGAGTAAGAATTCATAAAAAAGACCATATACCTTAGCAGAAGCCCTAACGGACAAGCCACAGGACTTTCTCTGGAAACAAGGGTTTGTCGAAGACGATAGCCGCAGCGAGCCTGATAGAAAGCTGGATGATGCTAAAACTGTAGGTTTAGCAAGCTTATTCGCGGCCAAAGACGAAGTATGCACGGCTTTTACCGGCGAAAAACTTCGGGGAGCTGAGAGCGAACCAACGTTTGACTGGAAGAAAAATTGAAACAAATTAATGCAACATACAGTCAGTCATAAGCAGAAGCATAGAAGGAGAGAGAGAGAATATGAAGATTACCAGAGATGTAAACGAGAGCGCCATTGATTACTGGTTTTGTGGATAATTGTTTCTGAAAGCAGAGGGGATTATGTTTCGAGGGTTTTTTTGAGGGGGCGGGGTGGGATAGACGGACGACGGAGATGACTAGTGAGTGATTATTGGTATATTCGCCTCTCGATTTGTAGAAAAGGTGTTAGACTTTATTATATTTACTTAGGGGCCCCTTGGTTTTTTATAAAGACTTAAGAGCACGGGGTAAATTGAATAACGTGCCATGTCTTCTTCCAATCGTTCTGGCTAGAAAATATGTTTCTTTCTACCCTTCGTATTTATCTCTTTCTTTTTTAGTGAAAGAGTCATTGCTATAAAATTTTAAAACACATATTTGAAGATGATTGTATTAATAGTAAATAACGTGACACGGTATGATCAAACCTTAAATTTGGAAGCTATGGCAAGGTCACGGCGTTTAAAAAGGCGCAATTTAATGCGACAATTTTGTATATAAAATTATACAAACAAATATTAAAAACTCATAATTATAGGTTTATAACGTAGTTCATCAATCTTTTTATTTGTTTAAGGTATATCCACCATTCTTATAACTGAATAATTATATATATTCGGCTCATATAGCTCAGTACCTCTAACACGGCTAAAAAAACACGGCTTATAATAGGTAAAGACATGTCAAGCTAGACATTAGCCTTACACCCAAGCCTTGGACCATGTCGTGACGGCATGGTCAAGCCTCAAGTCTTGACGGAGTCATGACGAAGTCAAGACGGGTTTTTTAGAACCACGCTTTTCTTACATATGTTATAATTTTCTTTATACGATATTAATTCATACACAATTTAATGGAGAAGATCTCCTTGTTAATCTTTAACGGTCCTAGCTTAATTGTCTATGGAGTCTCGTAGGACAATTATCGGGACCCCTCTAATGCTCCTCTCTTCTTTGCACTATTACTAGATTTATTATGAAGAAGTTCAAACGATGTCAAGTAAATCATATCTACAAAAGTCATTGGTGGGTTTATGTAGCATTCAAAGTTCAAACACATAAATCAAGATGAAAATGTACTCACGAATCTCAATTGGTGGATTTATTATTCTTAATATTTAATCTTTAATATATATTAAAAGAATAGAATAGAATTATGATTTCATCATGTTATTTTTAAAATTTTTTATTACAATTATATTTTTTTATTTTCTTAAATGGTTTTAGAAATAATATGTAAGAATTAATATATCATAACAACCAGCAATACATTTAAGAGAAAGGAAATTTAAAGAGATTATAAAGAAATTATGATATGATATTATGTATGAATTTTTAATAATACATTTACCTATCTTTTAAGAGATTTTATATTTCGATATATGCTTAAAATTGTTTTACTATACATGTTAGTAATTCTTAACACCAGCAACATCTAAAATTTATTTTAATCATCACCGTGTTTATACTCGAAGTGTTAAGCTAATAAGTCATTATAAGCTCATATTTGAAAACAATATGAAAAAACCTAGCTTATAAAAAGATAAGCATAAATAAGCTAAAACAAACAACCCCGTGTATACACAATAGTTATATTATTGTTTATTTTTCTTGGAAAGGCCATATTGCATTCATCAAAACAAATAGGAATGGCAACGGGGCGGGTTCAGGGCGGGTTTTGGTCGCCCCGTCCCCGTCCCCACCCCGTTACCAGTCGGGGATTGTTTCGGGGCGCCCTATCGG
>JAUEJL010060447.1:0-18570 GCA_032274825.1 Drosophyllum lusitanicum | reverse complement strand
GATACATGATTAAGAACAGAAAATGGAAAGATTATACCAAGCAATTCCAAGAATATGTGCACTTTGACTTTGTGATTCCAAGCTATCAAGTGTTGTTCCAAGCATCCTAGCATGCTCTACTTTCTTGGATATGACCAAAATATGGTGTTGAAGCTTTAAGGATCATGGGAGAGTGTGTTGGTGGTGAAAAACCCAAGATTAAGCCAAAAGCCAGCCAACTCTTCTCTTGGACAGAATTCTGTTTTTATAATTGCTGAAACCGGGGTCCTTGCGGCCGCAAGATGGGCAGTGGATTTGACATGTGCCAGGTGCAAGTTGTCAAGTGGTGGATTAGTAGATAAGAGGCCCTTACGGTCGTAAAGGAATCCTTTACGGGTGCAAGAGGTGGTTGTTACTGAACCATGATCACCGAACTTTCAAAACTGAACTTTACATTTCTGAAAGCCCTTACGGCCGCAAGGGGATTCCTTTGCGGGGGTAAGGGGTACTTTTTACCAAATCTTTGTTTTTCTTCAGTTTTGCACTGGATTTGTCTATTTTTCTCACACTAAGCCCTTTTAAGCCTGCATGGTGAATTATAAACAAATTAGATCATTAAATAGACAATTCACCTTGAAAATGGGTTAAGAATGGGGCATTTCGGCATGTAAAATATGCATAAAAACGCATATATCAGTCGTGTGTACGCTGCATGCGTCTCTCTTCTATATATTTTGATTTTAATTCCCTATATTATTATGGTTTGATATTTGTTATTAAAATGTTTTACTTTATAATTATAAAAGTTTAAATTTAGTTAAATATGTAACAGTTGAATATATAATATTATAAAACACGTAATTACAACCAGGTATTTCAAAAAACAAACAGCAAAATATGAATGAATATTCAGACGTCATAATCACCTCTTAATGTTCAGATATGGTATTCAGGTTCAAACTCAAAACCTCTTAATAAACAAAGAACACCTTAATGTATAATTGACTTACTCTCCATTCTTTTTCTTTGTTCTCTCTATAATTCGCAACAATAAATTAATTATTAAAGAAATAAATAATAAATAGTTATTTATTATTTACAAGTAAGACTAATTAAATATTAGTTTCATATATAATAGTTGATTAATTAATACTTCATTAATTAATCAAAGGTTTGAGAGTAATTTGTAAATGAGTCAAACCTAAGGGTTATACCTTGGTTTGATTAAACTTTCGGTTTAAATTAAGATTGACTTTATCTTAGGTTTGAAACTTAGGCTTAAGATTTTTTTTAATAGGTAATAAATCTAGGTTTAATCATCATTGTAAATCAACACCAAAAACCCTCCCCCTCTCCTCTCTACCTTGGTTCAGCCGACGCGCACAAACACAAAACCCTTTCGGCTTTCCGTTGATCGAACACACACACACACAAATCGAGTTCGTTTTTCGTAGTTCGTGGTGATTCCTTTTGTGGTCCAACAACATGAAGTGTTGTAAATCCCCATAGCAATCTGAGGTTCCAAGAATTGATCAAAAAGTATGCTTTTTAATCCTACTTTGTTCTTAGTTTTTCTATTGAATAATTTGGATCACTAGTGGGTTTTTTTTGTAATAAATTAAAATTTTTAATTCCCTTGTGCTGTTGAATTATTGTTTTTGAACCCTAGAAACCCAACAGTTCAACTAAAAATTTCATTGGCATAAACCGGATTTGATAGAATGGTTAAGCTATTTAACACCGTGATAACTTCCACAATTTTTGGGCGTCCCCCTTAGTCTTATAAATCGGGATTATCACATTAAGTCTCCATTCATGTGGAATCCTATCTGACTTAACAATCAATTTGAATAGGGCCATCAACTAACTACTACTCAGTAGACCCTCCTACAAAAATAGTCGTTGTGGGAATGTGGACCATTCTTTAAGCTTACTTCGCTACCTGTCGTGTATGTGTCTGTCCTCATTCCTCATTGTCTGGTTAAATAAAAGAAGAAAATACTCTTCCCATCTATGTTTAATGTCCTCATTTCAAGACTCTCCCACTATCATCTTTGACAAACTTGATGCTTCCTAAATCCCGTTTTCTCCTTTCTTTAGCTTTTGCTAATTTTAAGATATCGTTTTCCCCTTCCGTAGTGTAATGTTTTATACATATATTCATAAGCTTTTTCTTTTGCCTGGGCCACTACTTTCTTGCTTCTTTATACCTATCTAAAGCCATAATTCTATTTTCCCTTACACAATCCCTAGCCAAAATGAACTTTTTAAAGCATGTCAGCTTCATTTCAATATAATATTAGACAACATTATTAAACCATCATGATTCCCTACGAACCCGCGCCGAGCCTGTAGTCGATCCTAGGATTTCTTTGGCTACCTCTCTAATCAAATGAGCCATGTGATCCCATGGTAGGTTAGCTTTCTCGAGAAGACGTTGCTCGCCTTTATAACAACTCTCTCTCTCTCTGAAGTCCTTTGCCTTCTTGGCCTTTAGGTTACTCCATAAAATCCTATGCCTATTATTTTCTTTGCACTAGAGGCTCCTTTCCTAAAAATGGGATCTGGCACTAGTAAACAATGTTAAGAGTAGCAACACTCCGACAGTAGGACTTTGCAATATTTACAATTCCTAAAAAACCTTTTACGGACCCGATGATGTGTATATAGCGTACCGGTTTTATATTTATAAAATACGAGTTATTTAGTACGACTACAACACAATAGGCAAGAAAACCTATGTAACACCGCGATTTCGAGGTCAACTTTTGGCTTTTTAAAACTTAAATTCAAACATATTTCAGTTTCATAAACAAACAGCGGAAGTCTTATCAGAGTTTTTCTTCATTTAAAATAAAACCCAACCCTGGGTTTTCAAATAACAAACGGGTGTTACAACATCAATACCAACCGCTCATCATACTTGTAAACGAACAAGAAGTGTCCTAGCACCACCAAAGGCAACCCCCCGGCACTACTAAAAATAAATATCTACAAAAGCATACATACTAGAAGGGACTTAACTTTAAAAGCTAGTTAGCACAAACATAACCAATAACATCGCGTAGCACATAGGGCATCACATGGTAACACAAACAATGCTATCCTATCACATTGTGGTGTGCTGACATGATCAGTAGGCATCGTATCTCGCAGGGTTTCACATCCGGCTCAACAATCCTAACTGGGGAATCAAGCACACCCAACCGTGCCGATGGGTGACCGGCTAGCAATCCACCAAGCATCGTTATAAAGCCAACAACTCCTTCAGGTTCAGCGGGTAGCTGTTTGCCCCTTACGTCAAGGAACGGTGGTCTTGTAGAACCTACGACCCGGAATGGTCCCTTGAGTCACCGTTGATCCCAAACTATGACCCACAGGTCCCAGGGATCCAGCCCAATGGCTGATCTCAACCATACGACTCGTAAAACAGTCCACAAATGTTCGGACATATCACATACACATAGGTGATCCAATCAGGATCCAATAACATACATGCATTCATAACATAAGAAGTTTCACTCATACGCGATGAGCAGAAACACGAGTACAACATTGGCATGGCATATAATCATTGCATAAGTTATAACGCATGCATTCGTTCACTATCATTGTGAACCTAGTCAACATAGGCATCTCATATTATCATATCATCATGATCTTGAACATAATAGACATTGAGTACACACAAGTCTAAAGCATTCCTGAGTCACTGTCTTACCTTTTGTTAGCATCTATGCTTTGTATTTCTTTAAGCACACATTCTTGGATTATTGATACTTGTACATTCAATTGGATATCATACCATTATAGGTAACATTAGCTCCTTATTTTTTGGAGCATAATTTATTTATCTTTAGTATTCATCTTTGCAGGTATTGGTCATTTGTTAACCAATATTCAACATTAACTCATCTTCATGCCAATTGGCCCAGTAATGGGTCAAATTAGCTTACACATGATCACACTCAAATTACAACCTTGGTCATAATCAGATTCTTTAAATCATCATATCTCGTACATATCAAACGGTAATCAACAAACTCACAACTACTACATAATGATTACAGGTTAAGTTGGTACTCACGTAGGTTCAAGATGCTTGTATTAATCTTCTAATGATGCCTTTAGTCCGCATATCATATCAGCATATGAACCTATAATAACAGCCCAAGCATCAACCCACGAAAAACAACAAAACTACAACCTGACGCCCCAAACGCGTCGCGTCCAACACCTCAACGCGTCGCGTCGCGCTTAAAAAGTCGATCGCGGTGCGATCCTTACACTGTCGCAGCGTGACGCAAGAAGAGATAGAAACCGCTATTAATTTTTGCAGATTAAAACTCGACCAAAACCACCTAAATCAATACCAAACATCTCCTAAGACTTCCAACGCTTGTTTGGGACCTTTTAGACATTTTTAAACATCAAATCTTCAACTAAAAATATCAAAATCTATAAACTTAATTAAGAACCCATTTGATCCATTAACACTTTAAACTTCAAAATAATAACACATACTTGCTTCCAATGATAGGTGTGATCTTCCTCATCAAATCTCCAACTCAAAAACTCCAAAACCTTAAATTAGTGCAAGAAGCATATTTCTTTGATTACAAATTAAAGCTCACGTACCTTCTTATTAAACCAAATTTAACCAAAGAATAATAAATGGTTTCCCCACTTTAATTCTCATTTCATGCCATCTCTTTTTCTTCTTGATGGTGGTCTGTCAATAGCCCTAACTCTCCAACATGTGTTTCTTCATCAAATTCCATTTGTTTTTATCTTGTAAGTGATGATGGAGATAGAAGGAAAACATTGAATATATAAAAAAGAGTAACCGCACCTCTCATCTAAGTCTGCTAACAAATTGTTTCTCTTTTATTTTCTTTTTTTGTCATTTAAATTGATATTGGAGATGTGTAGAAACAATAATTCAACAAGCAGGTATAGCAGACTCCTTTTGTTTTTTGTCGGTCAAGAATACTTTATTTAAAAGGTTAGTTACTCGCTTCTTACAACTTTTATTCGTTTTCATCAACTTTTATTCAACACCTCATAATAATAACATATCTTCATCTTTTAAATTACGAATTCTTATTATTTCACAAGAATAGAACCCTAAATGCAAATGGTACAACTAGGCCCATTTTGGGGTGTTACAACCTAATCATATCGTAGTATAGTTAAAATAAGTACGGGTGTCGAACACTAGGGGAACAAGTATGATTTTGAATATAACTATACTAATTAAATATTAAATTAAATTAAACTACTAAAGATCAAATAAAGGGAAATTGTGTGTCCTAACTCGACTAAAGCAAACAAAGTTCCAAACTTTAATACTAGGAATCAAAGAAACAATAATTTCAAGATTAGAAAAGCAATAAAGCAAGTAACTTTTAGAAAAAAACTATTAAGAATGTAAAGAATCTCTACTCAGACTTTGAATCACCTCTTTAATTTAGCAGATTTCAAAGAAAGTGCAATGGATTAACATGTAATCATATACCGATTCCTAATATGGCTAGATCTCATGGTCACACTCACTAGCCCTATAATTATAGAAATATTAACCCAAATGTTCATGGCATTAACTATTCCTATAACTAGACAATGTATTTGTGTTAAGCTATACTTAATCTATTGATTTGTTTAAG
This sequence comes from Drosophyllum lusitanicum, assembly GCA_032274825.1. Taxonomy (NCBI): domain Eukaryota; kingdom Viridiplantae; phylum Streptophyta; class Magnoliopsida; order Caryophyllales; family Drosophyllaceae; genus Drosophyllum; species Drosophyllum lusitanicum. Next base: position 12,925 of record JAUEJL010060447.1, on the reverse strand, counting down.
TCACAAAATCAATCAATTAACACTCAATGGTCATCATAATGCAATTGCAAACATATTAAAGTTTAATTCTTTATAACCTAACCTTAGGATATGGTCAATCACTAGTAATGAATCTTAATGGTCATAGAAACTTATGATTAAAGTAACATAGCTAGAATGGTTGTCTCAACTATGAATACTTAGCAATAGGCATAAAGTCAACAATTTTAATACATTTGGATTCTTGAAAAAGATAAACATAACAAATATATAACTCCATGTTATCCAATTCATTGAAATCTAACCAAAAATCAAAGATTCATCATGTCTAAGTAGAGATTACAGAGCCTTAGCCCATAATTCGAAAGTTACAGCCACTGAAATTCATAGAAAGTAAACCAAACATGATTGTAATGGCTAACCAAATGTAGATCTATGATGTAAACTCCAATTCTTCACTTCTTTAAGACAAATCTTCAAGATCCAAACTCCACGGCCTTCTGATCTGAAAAACGTCGCCTCTGGAAGTCCTAGGGCCAGCTAGAATAGATGTATATCCCCTTTTCAAATCAGAACAAGTGTTTAAATAGTATTTGAATTTGGCCGGAAACGCGTCACGTCGGTTGCTTGGACGAGTCGCGTCGCGTAAACTTTGCCCGGCTTGTTAGACCTAATCTGCGCGAACGTGTCTCGTTTTCACATTGAATGCGTCTCGTTTTCAATTTTCAGATTTTTTAACTTTTCTTTAAATCTTGAATCTTTTTTCACTTTTCCTGCTTAAACTTCTCGCCATACTCTTTTGCAACATGATATTCACAAACACCTAAATTAAGTACCATTTATCCAATTTTTGTGAAATGTTAAATATCAAAATATCGCGTATAAAATATATAGTAATTAAGCGATGTCACCCGAATGTAGTCGATTTGCGTGTTACGCCCGCTACTATGGTAGGTGATCAGCAAGAGTTGGAGATCACCAATTCCTGTGCCGAAGCAAACTCGAGCAAAGAACGACCTTCTTCGTTTCTAACCCCAAAACCAAAACCTCCATGAAAGCCTAGGTACCCATCAACCCCGCACTGATATCAGTATTGAAGTAACCCCTATAACAGTGATTGGTCCTTTGGGATTCCACTTACATGATCATCCAAGGCCTCCCAAAAAGCTGTTCTTTTTCTACTTCACTTTGACTGGTCTGTGGAGCTTAAGTACTAACCATGTTAATTACATCTTCTCCTATAACCACTTTGATCAACATAATCCTATCATTGTATCTTTTCACCTCTACTACATTATACCTACTCTCTTTCCACTTAGTCTCTTGAAGACACACTATATCTACCTTATGCACTCTAAGAGTATCTACCTAACTCCAAAAACTTATCATTTAAAGTTCCTTCACTCCAGCTATCTATTCTAAGGCTATCCCCATCTCACCATCTACAATTCCTCGTAGACGCCCTAACTCCTCCCGTCTCCGGTCTCAAAACCCCATTCGAACTCCTCGACTCTAGTTTACCTCGGTAAAAATCTACTCGTCTTTAATAATATAGTTTACTTTTTACTAATATTGTTTATAATTAAAATAGTTATTATATATATATATATATATATATATATATATTCTGTTTTTATATAATTATTAGCTCTTAGATTATAATATTATTATTATTTTATAATTATAAATATTATTATTATTATTACTATTATTATATTTATTATGTAGCTGAAATAAAAGACCTACAACTACAACCAAACGAAACTTGATAAGTGGAAAAAAGGATAAGTGAGAGAAAAAAATGGATTGCTAGTTCGATTACTCTAATATAATTATATATATATATATATATATATATGGAAAAGTTTAAACGAGAAACGAGAATTGTTTTTCGTACGAGAATCAATCTTTAGCCGTTCAATTTCCCCTACTTCAATTGTATTGCCTACTCATGAATTCCTTACATGTAACTTGCCACACTCAATCCCTCCACGCTCTTCATCCATCAATTCCACTTACATATTGAACGACTAAGATTGGTTCTCACAGTTCTCGTACGAAAAACATTTCTCGTTTGAACCCTCCCCTATATATATTATAATAATAGAGTTGTGTTCAATAATAATAGAGTTGTGTTCAATAAAGTCTATGTAAAAAATATAGTCCTAAAATTTTAATATTCAATCACATGTGATTCAGTATACAATCACAGATGATTTGTAAAAGCATCACATTCGAATTACGAAAATGTCACTCCGTCCAAAATTTTAAAATGCAATCTGAACCATTGATGTTATTGATCCAAAAACTAAAATTAGTCACTGAATACTATAAATTAGATATGGACTATATTAAATATTCTTCTATAATAATAACTATTTAAGTGATCAAATTGTTATAAGTAATAATTAGGTGCGACGGTTTGATCGAAGGAAAAGGAAGATACTCGTACATGAGAACATATTTAAGGATCAATAAAAACCGCAATTATTTTTTTATTAACAACATCGTGTCGTCATACCGTAACAGGCTTGACTTTACTTGATCCCAACTCAATCCCCAAACTACGCGCCGTGGTGCTGTTCTCCGGCGAGTCGTCACCGGAAAGTTAGTTTCATCGGGTCTCTCTCGAAGTCGAAAGCATGAGACCTCCTCTCGGCAAGCCGATCAACATCAACGCTATGGCTCGCAAGATCGACGTTGATGATCGAATTCCACTTCGTAACTATTATCGAATCGCCGATAATCTCCTCAAACAGGTATCGGTGCTTGAAAAAGCAGATCAAGAAAACGATGATGATGGTGAATAAGTGTACTTTAGATTCGTATTTCTGTTTGCTTATTGAAGCTACGGTTTAATTGATTAGTCTACATTGATTGAAATAGAACCTGATTAGGTTTAGTCTTTTAGTTAGTTAGGGTTTACATGATCAATGTTATTTGTTCAAATTGAGCTATTGTACTTCGTCAAATATTGCTGATGTTTGCTTGGATTAGCTTGCAATGCTTATGCTTATCTCTATTTGCTCAAAACATGTTGATATTAGACAGCCTATTCCTATTCCAGGATATAAGTTAGTGCTAATAACATTCAACAAACCCACGGGCTGGTTTGCAATGTTTCCATTTGTAGTGTTAAATGTGGCAAAAATGGTTTAGCCATACTGTAGTCCCCTATGAGCATCACCCAGTCCTCTCGCACAAGTAGGAGATGGCTGAAATGTCACAGGCAATGCTTTTAGAAGTTCAATCCTTCTACTCATAAATATGTTAATACCACTTTGGACTTTCTTTATGCTAAACTAAGATTCCAAACTAACACATTTGACTTTCTCATGTACTCATACTTGTTAACAGTTGAATACACCTTGTAAAGGAGGGCTCTTTACAGCCTGTAGGAAGAAGAGTGGTGTTACTATCTTATGGCTATAAAATATGGAGATTTCCATGTAGGTTAGAAACCTTTTTTTTACATATACAAGGATTTAGAGGAAGCGAGATTAAACTTGTTCCATCAAAGCAACATGGAACGACATAAAAGAGAACGGAATGAACAAAATAAAATATATAAAAGGAGGCTGCATATTGACTTAAGCTCAGAAAAAATATAGAACTAACTCCTAAATAGAGAACACTAGAACCTTCTCTGGGTAGGGGTAAGACATACGCCACATATGCTATCCTTATCACTAACTGGAACCTTCACTGCCATATACTATTAATCGTTTTGATAAGATGTGTCATATCAGCAGGAATATCATCTCTTAAAAGCATGTGAACTAGGATCTGACTTTTGTTTAGTAATGTCAACAATTAAAACTTCTATTAGAAGCAAACATATTGTTAGACAAAAGATTTCTGTTCTAATCTACGAATTTTAGCACCGTCCTCAAAAAGGGAAGAATCAGCCATAACTACATGTTCAGAATGATGAAGGAGCGAACCATCCCCAAGATGGCCTCTCATTGAGTAATTTGATAACTCGTCTCATTGTATTACAATTTGGTTTTGTTGTTGGTATATCTCATGTTGGAAATAGATAGAAGACATAAAAATACAAGGAAACCTTGTTAGGAGAATGCTGGAAGAGGAGAATTTACTGGAAAAACGAAAACTTGAAATTGGGAACATACAGGGATGAATTTCTCAAAGCCTAGCACAAATCGCTTTGGAAATAGTTGAAAGCAATGAATATTAGACAATGCTGAAATCCTAAAGCAGATAGACTCATACACATATAAATAGTAGATGAGCCAAATAGTTAGACTGCTTAATGCTTCTGCTTCAACCCCTAACCTCCATTTACTACATTCAGGTTGCCAAAAAATTTGTTTGGCCAGCCTATAGTTGGGTAACCTGTAACTTGAACCAACGTCATACTCAACAACTTGGTAAACTTATTTTCACACCCCCAAAATTAAGTTGCACTTTATAATTGTTAAGACTATGTTGCATCTGCTTCTCAAAGCGTTTCATAAGTATGTATACTTGCATCCTTTTCAAACTTAAAGATCACAGGTTGGGGTATGAGTATTTCATGTATTTTTTAGGCATCTTTAGCGATTTTTTTCATATGATCTCATATGTACATATACTTACATCTTTTGCAACTAGAGATTTCATGCTGCAGTATGTAATGTTTGGTGTGTTCCAATATTTTTCCTATAAACTTCTTTGCATGCAGGCACACATATATCGGGAGGAGAATAATGTCATAGATTTGTATGTTATGCTTCTAAGATATTCGAGGTAATGAAAGGAAGTCACAATCATATTCCAATTTTGGTTTTCTAACTTTTTTATCGTCAAATGCTTTCTGCTTATTGTTGTTTAATTCACTAATATTTTTGTTTGAATTTTCAGTTTGGTCGTGGATACTATAAGATATCATCGTGACTACCAGGTTCTATGTTTAAAAGAACGGGCATATTGCAAGAAGGTTAATACGATTCATTAATTTGTTGTTGTGTCTGCACTATATATTTTCAGCTAAAATTTTAATTACAATGCTTTACCTATTTTAATTTTTCTTTCAGCAATTACTTGTGGTGATAGACGAGTTGGAATCTTTGAAAGCAGAAGTTGACCATCAAGTGGATAAATTAAGCAAAGGTCATACTAGAAGTGAAGAATATCAAACTAATGGCCTGGGACTGAATAAAACAGTTTCTTTTGGCATTGATAATAAACAGGTAATAATTATTGTTCTTTTTCAGCAATAATTGCATCATCATTGCTACTTGGTAAAATCTTGATGAACATTAATCTGCTGGTATTCATTATTAAATTTAGGGAAAATCTATTCTTCCTACTTTATATTCCTACCTCATTTTCCTTCCTATTCAATGACTGACATTTGTTATGCACTATCTCTTTCTTCGTTCCATCCATTGATTTTGACACTTATTTTCATCATATGAGTAGGAAGGTAGGTAGCAATATAAAGTAGGAGGATATAGAACATATCTATAATTTATCATACGTTGCCTCCTTGTTTGTTAGTTTTTGTGCATTTGCTCTTAATGTTGCGATGTTGCAGTCCCAGATAAAGGAAAGTCAGCTCTCTTGGAACCAGAACCTTGGGAGTACTCAAAATAAACAACCAATTTTCAATGACATGCCGTTTCAAAAGCTGTGAGTGTTTATATTTGTAGAATACATCCCTTATTATGACCGAGGCTTGTATTAAGTTGCATAGCGTAAGTGACTAGACTTGTTTGTTACTTGAAATTACTTTTAAATTTAGGCTTTCTTAAGTTGACTTTCTTATTGTTTCCTTTTCGAAGATATACACGGCCAATTTATTTTACTTTATGTTACTTGCAGATCTTTGTTGCCACCTCCCAGACAAGAAACTTTATCGAGGCATTCTTTGCTTGGTCCTAATGGTCTTCGCGGTCAGTGGTCGGGCCCTGGTGCCCAGATAAAGGTAGAACTCATTATCGTTTTATTGTACTTTGAAATCTGATCTCCAAGACTAAATCATGTTGTGTTACACAGGTCCAATATCCAACATATAATGACTTAAATTCAAGTGATAATTTGAGGTCAGTATCTTTACAGATCTCTCCCTTAATAGATTTACCTAGAAAGCTTGTTGCATTTCATGATTAGTATCATATTTAGAAGATATCTGTATTACTCTTTATCTTTGTATTTTATTGCTGGACCTCATGTAATCACACCCTTTCATTAATTTTTTTGTGGTCTTAGCTTGATTCAATCTGCACAAAGTGGCATAACTAGTGACAAAGATGGCAACACAGGAATGGATATATCAACTATGGAGTCAGTGTTATCGTTGGATGATGGTCGATGGTCACGTCCTGCTGACGAGTTTGATAATGATCACTTTCTTTCGGGAAATATCAGACAACCTTCACCACCTCCTGTACTTGCTCGACTGCAACCAGAACATACCCAAATTTCTCCAGCTCGAGTTGCTGACCCGAGACCTGGACCGGCAAACTCATTTCAGGATGATTCACCTACTTCTAGTACATATCACCATTTACATATTGTAAGTAATATTTTAATGACACCTTCCCTCTGTTCTTGGACTTTTGATTCTATTAAGCACATGTCATTGTATTTGTTTGTTTTTTTGCAGCCTGTAAAAATGATGCAAGATTTTTTGAGATTGGCACAAGAAAATACCAAAAGAAACTTAGAGACATGTGGTGTTCTTGCTGGTTCTTTGGTAAGAGTACATCGGTCCTCTGATGTAGATACTTTTCTTTTGGTTGTTAGATCTTGTTATCTTACACTTTTCTAATCAATCTGACTGTAGAAAAACAGGAATTTTCAAATCACCACACTTATTATACCCAAGCAGGAGTCAACTTCTGATTCGGTAAGAGTTCAAAACTATTTAGGGTTCAATTCTTTAGTTGGATTTCTATGTATATATAATATATGGTTGATGATCTTTCTCGTAATCAAGCCAGACAAGCATATTTGTTTTTGCTTTTTTTATTTGACAAATAAAGCAGGTTTGTCTAATTAAATGGATTTTGATGGAGTTAAAAGAGAAAACTGCTTTTTTCATTTACTTCATCTAACACGAGACTTCCAATTGGACTTACAACAATGACAATCTTGATCAAGTTTTAATGATAGTTGGTTTTCAACCTTTTTGTCTTCCTTTATCTCTAGCTTTTGTCTTATTTTATTTATAGCTTTTCCTGTAATCTTTGGAAGGATTTCTCTATGTTATGTACTTTTAAATGGAAGAGGATAGTATGTATAGTATAATGAGGGGCTGTGACCACTTGGTTCCTGAAATACTGATATTCAACTTAACTGAATTATACTAGGATAACCGTATTTTTTTTAACACGTGCCCAACTTGTTACATATAGGGTAAATTAAAGAGCCCATAGGAGGTTTTTTTAAGAATTCTGCAAGCCTATAAAAACAGAGCCAACCCTACTTAAGAGTAATGATATTCCAGTTCGGATATGAATGAATTAATAACTTGTAAGGTCACTTTTATTAATAAAAGAGTTGCGATTTGTTATTATAGTTGGTATTGGCTGTGTTCCTTTTGTCGGTATAGTGTCAATGATAAACTAATTCCTAATGAATTATATTTTCTCTTACAGTGTGAGACATTAAATGAAGAAGATATATTTGAGGTTCAAGAAAAACGTTCTCTTTTCCCTCTAGGTTGGATTCATGTAAGTGGTCAGAAAGATAGTTTTGCTATATAATTTTAAATTTGTAGAGTGATAAGAGTATTTGATTATTTTGATATTTTGGACATTATTTTTCCAGACTCATCCATCACAAACCTGTTTCATGTCATCAGTTGATCTGCACACTCATTACTCATATCAGGTACAATTAAAATTATCTTTTTTTTCTTATGATGTTTTGCTTTTACTTTGTAGATAATGTACTGAACCTCGTGAACGATTTTCCAACTAAAGTGAAAAATACAATGTATCAGGAATGCATCTGATATGCATTAAAAGTACATTGTAGTTTGCTCTTCATTGTATTTTGCTCTCTCATTCTTGAGGATGCTTTTAAATCCGTAGTACATAAATGTGAGTGTTAACCCTAGGTACCTCATTGGCAAAAGGCATGCTATTTCAACCCACTAACTTATATTGGGTCGATTTGGGTTATGTTTTTTCTCAAACTGGCCAAATGGGTAAAATTTAAATTGTTAGCTAAAAAGGAAACGGGTCAAAAGTTTGTCACAATGTATTTTTATGTCATGAAATCTTTTAAATCATTGTATCCAAGAAATGGACATTAATCTTATTTAGATATTATAAAAAAATTTCATCATTTTTGACACTATTTATTTAGTAAAGAACATTACGGGCAAAAAGTATTTCAGGCCAACCCGACACGTTTAATAATTACCAAAACCTCTACCAATTTCATCACCTGTAATATTGCTACATTGAACCTCAACAACTCTCAGAAAGTTTAGTTTGTCCTTTGCTTAGTTTTTTTAATCATACCTAATTGTTGCTTATATTTCAGATTATGCTTCCAGAAGCAATCGCAATTGTGATGGCCCCTACTGATGAATCCAGGTACAATTTCTCATCTACTGCTTTCGTGCAAAACAATAAAAAAGTTATATATTTTGTTAAATCTGAAGCAATACTTATGATACAAATTTATTTGAATTTCGCATGTACAAACTACTCATGAAACTTTGTTAATCAATGTTTGGGCAAAGGTGTGAAATGCCGCTGTCAGTCTACGGTTACTAGTTTAATGAAATTAACTTGGTTCTGATCTTGAAGTGTAAATTGGTGAATTCATTTAATAGCCTGATAATAATGGGTTAGGGAGGCAAAAAGTGCTTTGGGAACGGAGTACAACGTTCATAATGGTGTGTGGTCACACAGTCTATTAAGTGGGTCAAACAAATATTTACCACCTAGATTCACTAATCCCTTTGTCCGGTATGTTAGTGGTTTAAGCATTTGACATAAATTAGGGCTACAATTCTTACTAGTCATTTATACCTTTGACAAATTTTTATTCCATTAAACTCTTGCAATTTATGAAATCGCTGAACCTGGACAAAAGGAGAAAGATTAGTAGTTTTTTCCTTTTTTAATAACTAAACCAACTGTTCAATTGATGTAAAAATAGCTAAATGACTACCATTATGAAAAAGATGAAAAATCTTGAAGTGAAACATATTGGAATGGGAGGAATATGTAAAATTGCCGGCACCTTGTTGTCTGTCTAGACACCATTTATATCTGAGAATTGAATGTATAGATAGTCTGCAAGTTATTAGCATAATTGGTAGACACATAGCCTAGTTACTTTAGTTGAACCACCCATGTAAAACATACAGAACTATAATAAAAGGATAAAAATGAAAATAAAATCCACCAAAAGAGCCCATCCATGCTTGCTTTGCTTTAGACTGTACTCATTAGGGTACCACAAATTGTAGCTCAATCAATAATGATTATTATATTATTTCTATTCCCTTGAATTTATACACCTTTGAACTTGTAAAATGAAGCTGTATTTGCATATTATTTAGAATATCTTAAAATGAAAACGAGACCCATATTAGTACAAAGATCATGGGCAAATATGTTTCTATTTTTTAACAAAGTTATTCTCGAAGAAAGAAAGCGTTGCAATGTTCATTAGTCATTCGACTATAGTAGGAATTATATGTTTGTAGTTTTGTGTACTAATTTTTTTGTTTTTAATCTGTAAAGCCCACATGGTATATTTCACCTTTCGGACCCTGCTGGAGTTAATCTAATTCGGAAGTGTGATCAACGTGGTTTTCATCCTCACGAGGAACCAGACGATGGAAGTCCAATTTATGAACATTGTTCTCATGTTTACATGAATGAGACTTTGAAGTTTGATGTTGTAGATCTTCGATGAACTCGAATCTCGTATTAATGTTGAAGATATATTTGAACTGTTACTTCTTTACAACAGAAGCATGTTTACAATTTTAGTTTTGTGAATATAATTTGATGAGGGGAGTGGAGATTTAATGTTTTGTGAAGATTTTGCAGTATAAAGCAGGCATTTATTCTTGATGTTTCTGGTATTTAGCTTACCTGTATGAGTATGGTGGTTATGTTTAATAGTCATTTTATAGCATTGAAATCTAGACATTGAGAGATGATATATCCTCCTACTATTTCTGAGGAGGTGAGAAAAAAGAATTAGTGGATTCCACGTGTCATCATATGATGAGTAGGAGGATAAAGTAAAAAGAAATAGTAAGAGGATATATTACTTTTTTAAACATTAATTCACAGACCACATCAAAATCACCATTCTCCCTCAAGCTGTGAATGGGTTCTTTTTTTTTTCTTTTTTTGTTTTGTTTCGAGTGTATTAAATATGTTAGTAGGTAAGTGTGATTGGTGTAACTAAGTACGAGTTCAGTATAATGGTTAAGAATGGATGAAAACGCTGTCTTGATTTAACGTGCTCATGTGATAAGAGTATCAACTCTTAGAGCATATGATTTGGTCTTGCATTCTCATCTACCGGGGATGGTTAAGCGGGACATAGGGGTGGCATAATGAGCGGGTTGAGTAATACGTCAAAACGGGTTTTATATGAACAATTTTATGTTTGTTCTTTTAGTTGTCAATGTGATAAAAATGATTAATTAATGCAATATCAATCTAAACTATAATTAAGTGATTGAGAAGGTTTGTATACAGTTTAATACATTTAGAATGGCTTTTCACAAGTTCCCATTTTAACAAATGCTTTTATCTTTTAATAAAATCAACCCATTTGTATATAAATGGGTAGAAATTGCCGCTTCAAACGGGTAGGGAGTGGTCAGGGATGGTGTTACTACGCGGGGAGCTCACGGAACGCCTCACCAAGCCGGGATGTTTAAGCAAGACGGAGAGCAGTTAGGGTTGGTGTTATCATGTTGAGAGCTTTGCAAGTGAGCCTCCAGATTACCACCCACAAATGCTCCTGCAAAAGGTATTTTTAGTGAATTTGATGCTAATAATAGATTTCCAAACATAAAAGTAACGATGGAACTCAGTTTTACACAACAAAAGAAAAATGTCGCTTGGCTCGTCTCATTGTGTTTTACTTAGTTAATGTTGTTGGGATGCACTTACAAAGAATGTTTGGGATTTGGTTCTTACTGTTTTCTTAAAGCAAGTAATTCTTGTCACGACATGAAATTCAATCAGAACCGGACACAACCTAGGTCAGTAGATCTACACGAACACGACCCAAAACTTAGTTGGGTCCAAAATAGCTCAAAAAAAATGACACGAAAAAGATTGACATGAACACGATAACCCGATGTCGACTTGTTTAATCCGATTTTATTTGATAATAATAAAAAACATAAAAACATATTTATCTTAAAACAATCAAAATTTTTAAAAGTAATTACAATAATAGTAGTAGTAGTAATAATAATAATAATAATTAATAATTAATAATTAATAATAATAATAATAAAAGATTAACTTCAATAAAATTTATTATATAATCATAGCCATTGGATTTAGATAAAAATTTTAATTATCAAATCTTAACCATCCATTTCGATAACAATTAAAACCCAATTTTGACTTTTCTTGGTCAAAATTGGATTCAATTTTGACTTTAATATAAATCAAAATTATTAAAGATAATTTCATATATATCATTCTTAAATTTTAAAACATTGTATTTGCCCAACTACAATGTACAAATATCACATTCACACTTTATAATATTTCATAATATTATATTTAACCAAATTCTTCATTTTATTATTCTAAAATATTATATAGTGTTTAATGTTTAATTTTTATTGTTTTTTAAACCAACCTGTGTGTGATACATAGGCATTTAATCTAGTATCTATCTAATATAATAATAATAAAAGACTAACATTAATCAATTTAATTAGATAATCTGACCCATACATTTAGTCAAAATTAAATGAATCTTTATTTATCTCCATTTGTTCAAAATTAAGATCAATTTTAACTTCAAATCAATTGCTAAAGTCTGTTTCATGCAAATTTAATCCACGAAAATAAAAAAAAATAATGTTTTCCATAAAATATCAAAATTAAGCAATAGGCATAGGGAGAAAAGAAATAGAGAAACTAGTGCCATGATGGAGGAAAAAGTAATTTCGTTGGTATGGTCAATTTCCATATCAAGAGTCTTAGGAATCAAAATAGGCATTTTCAATGTCATAGAATGCCATAGAAATATACGAGCACTATGTACCAGAATCAAATAGAACATATATAGGATTAACATTTATGAGAAACGTATACATAATAACATCCCCGACAGTCTTAGTCTCCTCTACTAACATCTAAAACACTCTCCACTTTGTGCACGGAGGATTATCTTTGTTTGGAGCAGATGATGAGCCATTTGCCCCTGAAATATGCTTCTTGGAGCAATCAACAACCGATGTCCAGGCTTAAAATAGTTAAAACACACCATCTTCTTAATGTACAGTCTTCCATGTCATGCCATTTCTTATCTTATCTAGGGAAACAATCGGTGTCCTCCGTGCACTCCCATGTATGGTACGGTGGGTTGGGGCTATGACTATAGTTAGAGCTGAAAAATATAAAAGAACACATAAACAAAAAAAATAATTATAAGGTTAACTAATTACAGGTAATGTGGTAATTTTAATTATCACAATCTCAAATCTCATTAATAAGTTACTTAAAAGGAATTATCATTTAGAACATTATAACTTATAAGAGATTGTATTTTTAATAATTCTTTGAAGAATTTTTTTTAAGCAAAGAACTTTTTAGTAATCCCTTTAAGATTTTGACACATGAATGCAACTACAGAGTTTGAGATTAGAAAATAAGAATTCCATAATATTGTTTAATGCAAAATGTCACTAGCTACGCTAACATATTCAATGTCAATAAATTATAGTGAGTACCATGTCTTTTACGTACATCAGAAATTAAATCCT
>JAUEJL010060436.1:0-18570 GCA_032274825.1 Drosophyllum lusitanicum | reverse complement strand
AACATCATCAAACTTCGCTATTTAAACACACAAAGTGTTAACTATTTACATATAGTAAGATAAAAATAATAACTACAAATTTATAAAATTATAAAAATACTAACAATAATAATCTGGATCATAAAATATCTAATTTTCTGAACGAATTCGTCAAAAATGTTGATATCATTATTAGAAAGTTGAATTAATAAAGCATGGTCTCATGAATATTTGTCAGATACATGGCTCTGCTTTAAAAAATAATGGCTCTCTTTCCTCACGTGGATGCATGTCAGATATGTCGTAAATTTAAAAAATTAAAAATCTTTATAAATTAAAAAACCGGGCCTTGAAAGGCCGGTTTTAGACATTTTATTTTTTTAAAATTGGTCAACTATTTCGGAATTGAATTTCATGTTAAAACCGGGATTTGAAAATCCGACTTTAGTAAAAACCGGGATTTGAAAAACCGGTTATAGTATTTTAGATAATTGAATTTTTTCTAACTTAGTTTTATTAAATTTTTTGTAAACAGTATTATTTATGAAAAAAATTCATATATTTCCTCCCAAAAGCATTAATCCAACCCTCTAATAAGCAACTTCACCTTTTTAGACCTTGCACATATTCAGAAATTTACAGGTAGCCTCTCAACCTTGACCCATTCTTAATACCTACGAAAACAACCAACATAATACAAACCTTGAACTTCAATGTTCCATACTTACGATTATACTTTTAACATAAAATCTCACATCAGAAACCTTCATAGCTTCCGTTAACGTCCATCAAGCTGGTAATTATTGATTCTTTGGTTAGGGTTTGTCTTGGTTTTGGAGGATTCGTGGGCTGAGTCTCCTACTCGTTGATAGTTCAATGGTTGTCGCCTCGACGGGGTTCGTTGGTTAGCAGATTAGGTTGTTCGTTGTTGCAATCAACTGGTTAATTGATTAGAGATATATTGATGGTTCGTCCAGCTCTATGGTTCCTACTTCGTCGACCTTGATTAGGTTTTGCCGACATTTCGATGGTTATTTGCTTTCTCTTCACACGTGATTGATTTTTACTCGATCAATTGGTGTTTATCAGATATTCAGTTTGATCCGTTTGTAACTTCTTCTTGATATGTTTTTCGGATATTTATTGGTATATTTTCTTACATATATAGCATGTTAAATGTTAATACTTATGTATCTGTAATTGATTCTATTAGATATCTATAAGAATATATAATGTGACATAAGTCTACAGTTTCTGGTTATCATATTCATCTCATTAAAGAGAGGTCATAGTTATATATGCTTCTAATAATTAATAAGATAGTTGGTGTTCTCCCATGAAGAAGCGTGATATGGGTGAACAAATTACTTGAGATTAATTATGATATTTAATAACTGTTATTTTCAAGATTTATGACATTGTAACTGTTGGAAACCTTAAATATTATTATCATTTTAAAGTGAACCTTAGTAGTATTATGTTACTGAACTTATACTTAGTTAATTATGTAATTAATTAATTAGGATTGTTATGTAAAATTTAGTGTGTATTGTGTGTATACACACACATGTTTGGACGGTTTTTGGAGGGAAGCAACCACAGGGGTGGCGGCAATCAACTGCCCTCCAACTGCCATTTCAAACATCTATAAATAAGGCTATGTACAAAGACAAATGGTATCTCAATTCTCAGTTATATAAAATTTCAGTTTGTGTATAAATTTGTCCGATCCTTATGTTGCACAAATTCAAGAAGAAGGCAGCAATGGAAGATTTGCAGTCCTGTGATTTTAAACAGTAACAATTGTTTTCATGGGAATTTTTTTTTGAAAGACAATTTGGATTTATAGGTTTACAACATTAATATAGAGTATTTTTACATTCCCTCCTTGCTACAAGGAGTAGAAAGGAGCTAGTATATCTAGTTACAATCACTAATTATTTTGACTCGAACCATTGTTATCACCCCCATTTGTTTAGCAGGATTTAAAAGCCACGATGACCATGTGCTTTGTTTCCATTTCTTGATTCTTCCTTTAAACCATTGAAAGGAAAAAGGTTTGATATCAAGAACCAAGATTTCGACCTCCAGAACACTAGCTAATTACGCCTACTCCATATTAGAAATCATGTGATTTTGCTTGTAGCCTCCCATATGTCGATTTGTGCAGAAGTTTGAGAACCCGATCCTTTGGAAGAAACTTCCGCAAAGTTGTCGCCTCCATTGAACTGCAAGATCCACCATTCATGTATTTCTAACTCGGATGGGAAATGAACAGAAGACACATCGTATATTTTGCTGATAAGTAAAACTACATAGGAGTTCGTGTTGGATTTTCTTACGAAATAACAACAAAATAACCAAAGATTCTTGCTTTATTTCGAATTTTTTTCTGTACGAATCCCTATTTTCTATTACATATTTATATGGGTGAGGATGGCTGTTTTCGCGGTGGTTCTCTGTCATCTCAGAGCGGTGGTTGGCGACTAACGGCGGCGGACTGCCGTCGGTGGTTGTCATCGGTGGTGGGGCTGTGGTCATACATAAAACTAACTAAAATACAATAATAAACCTATACTAATGTTTTTACAAATCAAGATTAGAAATAACATTCCCCCCCTTAATCTTGATCATCCTGAAGTAGGTCTCTAACTCTAAGGTAGTTGTCTCATGATGACGAATCTTGTTCTTGCCAATGGTTTTGTCGGTATGTCAACCCTTTGTAAATCTCCACTGATGTATTCAACTGCTATGTCATTTCTTTCGACGCATTCTCAAATAAAATGATATTTAGTATCAATGTGCTTGCTTCGTCCGTGAAATACTGGATTCTTCATGAGTGCGATTGCTGACTTGTTATCCACATAGATTGTGACCTTTTGTTCTTCATCTTCTGTAATCTTACTGAGTAATCTTTTTAACCAAAGTGCCTATGTTGTTGCTGCTGTTGCTGCAATGAATTCTGATTCGCATAGGGATAATGCTATTGTTCCTTGCTTCTGAGTGTTCCAATTGATAGGTGAATTTCAGTTGTGTCTTTTCCTTCTTGTGTATTGACACCATAACTGCTGTCACCGTAACCTTGTATTTTATTTCCTCGGTCATGTCACCATAGATCTTCGTTCCTTTGATGTAACGCAATATTTGTCTAATTGCTTTCATGTGTCATTCTTGAGGTTTCTGCATTAAACGGCTAAGTAATCCCACTAGATAACTTAGATCTGGTCTTGTATGTAGTAAATATCGCAAACATCCTATTATGCTTTGATATTCTGTGGCATCAAGATATTCTTCTTCTGTTAGTTTCGTCAAATTGAGTCCTGGCTCCATAGGAATCTTTGCATCGTTGCAGTCGAGCATTCTTGCATCTCTGAGTATTTTATTTGCATAACCTGTTTGCTTTATTGAGATTTCTCCTTCGTGTTGTGTAACTTCAATACCAAGATAATAAGCGAGTAAACCGAGGTCCCTCATTTCAAACTTGTTCTTCATTTGATCCTTAAAGGTATCAATCTCTTTCTTCGATAACGTATACTCCTACTAACAGAGTTGAACCCTTGTCAGTTTTTGTGTAGACTGCTTGCTCCAAAACGTATTTCTTAAAACCAAGTGTCTTGAGTGTCTTGTCTAATTTTGTGTACCATGCTCGTGGAGCTTGCTTCAAACCATATAGTGCTTTTATTAGCCTGTACACTTTCCTTCGTCTCCTTCTTTTATGAATCCTTCTGGCTGAGATACATAAACCTCTTCCTTCAATTCTCCGTGTAAGAAAGCTGATTTTACATCAAGATGATGTACTTCCCATTTGTTGTATGCTGTTAGAGCCAAAATTAACCGAATTGTTTCAATTCGTGCTAAGGTGCAAAAACTTCATCGTAGTCTATGCAGTGTTCTTAAATGCATCCTTTGGCTACTAGACGTGCTTTGTATTTCAATATCTTTCCATCAGCGTCTCTCTTTGTCTTATATACCCACTTTAAACCAATTAATTTGTGCTCCTTTGGTAGGATAGTGAGTTTCCAGGTATTGTTTTTGTTGATGAAGTCTATTTCTGCTTCCATCGCTTGAATCCATCTTCCGTCCATTGATGCTTGATATGCGTGAATCAGATCAGGTTTTATATTTGTAAATTGGAATCACCAAAATACTGACTACAATACAAATAGGCAAGCGTACCTAATCGTATCGCAGTATAGTTCTGGTAAGACCGAGTGTCGAACACTTAGGGAACAAGTATGATTTTAGATTTAAAAGATTTAATTATTAATTAGTCTAAACAAAGTGAGTAAATGGGGAATATGAGAATAAATATAAGAACGCAATAGACGGTACGAATTAGACAAAAGAGAAAACAATCCAATAGTAAGATAAAGCTAAGAGCTTGGAATGAGAAGGATCAAGAAAAGAAGTGTTATTACTTAGATTCGATTACCCCTTATTTATGATTGATTTCAAGATAGTGCAATGAATATTATTCATCATATACCGATTCCTAGATTGGCTAGATATCTTGGTTAGAAATTCTAACCCTATAATCATGAAAAATACTAATCCTATGGTCATGGGATCAGGTATTTTCACAATTAGTCAATTAATTTCAAATCATGCAAGACTTAATCAATATTGATTGTTATTATTCATTCAATCAATCAATCAATTACACATAATGATCATCACATGCAATTGTTCACACACATTAAAGTTAACTACTTTGTCACTTAACCCTAAGATTTGGTCAATTACTAGTCACAATCACCTAATGGTCTTAGATAATCATGATAAAAGAATACATAGATAGATTGGTCCTTAAACCTATGTAAACTCATGCAATAAACAATAAAGTTTGAAACTTTAACACATATGGGTCTTAGATCAAGCAAGACATGACAAATATATAACTACTAAATCATCCCATTCATTAAAATCAAACCATAAATCAAAGGTAATATCATCTAAGTAAAAACCATTGTATTTAAGCCATAATCAGAATAAAAGAACATCTGAAAATCATAGATGAATTCTAAACATAGACAATAAAGCAAACAGAATGAAAGCCGATGATTCGTTAATTCTGATTCTTCATTCTTGAGCTCCAAATCCGCTCTCAGGCTTCGAAAATCACTTTTGGATGCTCTCTATCGTCATATTGAAGCCCTAGAACCGCATATATGTTTCCTAAAACGAAAATAGGGCTAAATTTATAGATTTCACTTTTCAAGCGCTTCGCGTCGCGACCAATAGATAAGTCACGACTTTTTTGAATCTGAAATCGCGTTGCGACCACACATTTTTAGGCATTGACCATAAAGTTTCCGTGGCCGCTTGAATCACCTCAATCCGAGTTCGTATGAGTGAGATATGATCAAAACAGTGGAGGTGTGTCGGAGCTGACAACTTTTCCTGTTTTCTTCACTTTCTTCGGTTTTTGCTCAAAACTTCTTATCATTCGTTTTTTTAACCTAAAATTCAACAACTTAAGATAATAAGTATCTTGTGACTCATTTATGAACAATACAGGTTAAAAATAAACACGATATCGCATAAAATATATATCTAAATACGGTGATATCAATATGTTAATACAACTACGGCTATAGTAGTTGAGATACACATACAACTACGATGTGTTAATACAAGTACAGTTACAGTAGTTGATATAGAGATATAGTTATCATATGAATACAGACAATCATACAGATATGGATATAGTTATTATACAGATACAGTCACACAACTGACATGATTACAAATATTATTATTAAATCAATATAAATACAGAAATACTTATTATACAAACACAGTAACGAGATTACGGAATGTATTGAAAGAATAAAGCGTAACCAAATCGTGAAACATTATTTACAAGTGTTTATTTTGAGTTGCTCACTGGGCTTCATAGCTCATTAGATACTCCTAACACTTTTCAGGTACTTGAAGATTTTTTGATGTGGATTTAGTAGATGGGCTCGTGTTTTAAAACCAAATTATTTAAAGCTTATTTAACGCCGGTTGTTCTCCGACTTTTAAAATGTTTAATACTTTATATATTTAGTGTTTGTAAAGATTATCAGCACATGTTTCTGCTACTATTTCTAAACTGGATTTTTGGTTGCAATGAAGTTCATTTTTTTACGAACATTTTTCGTAAAATATTATTATGAAAACGGGTGTTACGGAAGAACACCATCTTCATTTGATTATTTTGAAAAAGATAAACAAAAAAAATGTGAATTAACTTCTTACTCCGGTTGCAAATAACAATGAAAAGGATAAAAACAAAATAAAACTATAAGGATTAAACAAAAACTAAACAAAAATTTATGGTTAAACTATTAAAAAAAAATTAAGAGTTAAACAAAAAGCAAATAAAACTGTCATAAATTAAATGAGTTATGGTTTCCTTTTATACCTTTATTAATCCGTGCTTATAGCCTGTTAACATGAAACTTCTTTTAATTATTATTAAAAAAACTCAAACAATAGACCGGTTGATTATATGTATCGGAATCAAGTCTTATTAGAATTTGGTATTCTAACCGGTTGTCTTTCTTAAATCATAAGTTAGGATAATAATCATTATTAATTAGAAAAAAATATAACAAAAGGAAAATCATAACCAACTAGTTTATAAACTCGTTCATACATGGGTATTTACAAAACTAAACTTCAAAAATGTCAATCAAATACAAAAAACGTTTCAAGTACATAAACATGTAATTTTGTAACCAATTGAGAGATACATTTCCTTTCAAAAAAATTTTGGGAGCTGCATTTCTTAAATGTGTTGATTTAATAACGTAAGTTTCATGTGTTGAGTAATACAACCATATAAATGGATTAAAAAATAGGGTTGACTATTAAATAACTTAAAACTACAACCATTAAATTTGCTTCGAATCTAACCGAAGACAGAATCAACTTTAAAAAATCATAAAGCACTATCTAATGTAAAGTATGTATTAAAACTACTAAAAAAGAAAACAGACACACACATAGCTCATCTTACCATCATTTCGGTAGCAAACTAGCAATATAAAAAGAGAAGAGAAGCAGAATCGGAAGGTGGTAGCCTAGAAGGGAATGATTGTTGGATCTTCTGGAGTCATTAAGTAGTTGATTCACTACTGCTCAAAAACTTCATAAAGGCTAAGTAGTAGCAACTCATTCAAGTGAAACTTAAGTGATTCAATGTAAAAAAAATTAAGGAAGTCAAGAAAGACGATCTGGCCATCAGAAATGAGGAATTCAAATAAAGCATAACCATAGAACAATAGAACAAATGACAAAAAATAAAACAAATGTGAGCATCAGCAAAGAAGAAATAGAACACGGTTAAAAAAGAATGTTTGCAGTAGCATACTCTCATACATAAGGTTTTTAATAAGCTATTTATTTGATTAAGTCTACAAATTGAAACAATCTCATTGTTTGCTGAAATGGAACCCATAAGTTGACTTGAAGCTGAATTGTTTTAACTTGAAATGGAACCCATTTTATAGAAACACTACTGTTAAAATAATTTACAACATAGGCAATACTTCTACACAGTATTGACAGAAAATTCCTAAGAATGAGCCATTAAATTTTTATATTTATAGGCACACCTTATGAAATAAAGTCAAATCCAGAAACCAAAATCATGGAAATCTATAAAATGAATGAACCCTGCATGCAAAGTGAAATAGATTGTGTGATGAAGCAATAAGCAGAAAATGTAGATTATTGAGCCGCTTGCAAGATGAGTATTTGAAGGGCATATTTTATTCTTGCTTAAGCATATGTAAGCAAATCCTTAACTTAATATCCATTAAACCAAAATTCATGCCAAAATGCAAACAAAACATATTCAAACTATATCTAGAAAAATGTTAAGGGAATGAATCCTACTCTTACTCTAGCTTCACGAAGAAATTAATATAACAGATAAACAATTTTTAGGTGCTTCAAATAATTGAACCGAATAATCGTTGCTTACATGTGCAGGCAACATGCGTTTATTACTTAGTAGAAAACTATACATTTTATTTTCATTTAGTGAATCTAAATAAAGATTATAACGACGAATCACACTTATAGCAACTCTACTGCAATATTAGGCGTAGGATCCAGTTCTTCTAGCACATTGACCATTTCAGGGTAAGAAAAATAATAGAAACTTAAATACAAAAGGAATAGGATGAACTTTATACCAACAGGAATACACTTGTAGGTAACACATATTAACGAAAATGAGAAGTTTTTGCATAAGAATGAATTAAGAACAAAACCAAAAAATAAAAAAAGAAGTCATACTCTCGGAGGCATTTTAACAAAAAATCATTTGCCTCAAGAAAATTGGTTAGATATAAGTGGATGAGCTTTTATTATCCTTATATGGAAAAGAGCAGCCGAAAGAAAACACCATGATTTAAGTACATACATTACTTCTAGGGGAAAATATCAGAATTGATTCTTAAACATTAGTAAGCATAAATGGTCACATTTTTAGTGTAAGAAGCGATAAAAATGCATACCTCCTAATATTGTTGGTTTCATAGAGGTTTTCCACTTGCCATTTCAATAACAATATATCCAACTTAATAACCTCATTTGAATTCCTCTTCGTCCTCCCACTATTACTGCATGTGGTCATCGGTTCCCTACAAAAGTTCAACTCTGCAATTAAAACAGAAGCATCATCCTTCATGTATTGGACTTGCAACACCATATATAATATTGTTTCAAAACAGAATGACCCATTGGCACTAAAGCAAAAACAAAAACAAAATATGCAAGACCATAATTATGAAATATGTGCATGAAACATAGATAACATCATTGTTCTCCAAGATTTTGTCATTCGTCATTCATTTTTTGTAACCATATAATTAACCAACGTCCTTATATATACTCATTGATGTTCAGGCAATGTCAGTACATCCAGAAAACATTACAAAATACTATAATTTATTAACACCTATTAAATCAATAACATAGTTGTGAAGGGAATCCATGCATGTCCAACACCCGAGCACAACGGAAGCAAATGAGTTCAAAACGGGTTTTTCGGGTATCAAAACCAAGATGCATGTACTCCCCAAGTGAGGATCGGGACTACAAAGAATATAGCAATAGAAAACAAAGACAAAGGAGGAGAAAAATACCATTCAAAGTGGATGGAAGGAATCACCAAAGAGGAGGATGTATAGAACTCGATCCCGAGCTCCTATACCGAAAGTCCACACCAAGTTGCCGAGATTCCGCCTCGCTAACAAGCAAAACTCGAACCTCAAGCTTGACTTAAAGTTCTTGAAACAGCTACACTAAGCCTCTTGTCGTGATACACTCACATAACTCTCTATGATAGTCCAAGAATACTTTGAGAGTTTGAGTGTGTATAAAAGAACAAGTGACAAGAGTGACAAAGAGAGAACTTGAAGCCCTTATATAGACCGATAGGAAGCTTAAAGGGCATCAGGGTCGGGCATGATGGCTTCACTTGATTGGACCAAACAAAAGGTCCAATAAAATCATAGTGCCAGCATGATGGCTTCATTTGATTGGACCAAACAAAAGGCCCAATAAAATAAAAGTGTCACTTTGACTTCTGCCTTCACGGGCTCTCACGGGCCGTGAAGCCCTCGTGAAGACAGCTCCCCCAAGACTACCTGTCCGGGTTGTGAAGCCTCGTGGAGGGTTTCTCTTCACGGCCCGTGAAAGGACGTGAAGGTCGCTAGAAACCCTAATTTCATATTCTCTCATGTTTGGATTGTGCTGTCAGAATCTACCCTTGGTGTATGACCCAATAGGCCCGTACCTTATCAGCAGCGATGTTAGTGTACGTGTATCAGTGGGCATACTCCAACAAGTTGTTCCCCAAAAAATCTTAAAGCTCACGTTCGTTAAGACATTTCATCAAACACCTATTGTGCACATCACATGACAAACAATTAAACATTCAAACATACATTAATTTAACAACTCTAAATTAAACATTCATATCCTTTATAAACAAAAAGCAGAGTTTATAACTCATCAATAAAAAAATAAAACTTATTAGGGGTAGAAGATCAATTGTTTAAAGCAAATGGGTGATATCAACTCCCTCTTCACAAAAACCCAATTTAATGCATATAATACTTGTAGGTACCATTAATGTAATGCAAAAACCATGTTTTTGTTAAATGTTTATATCTGTTGTGTGTGTATGAACGAATTTTGTTATATACAAATCAACTTTCATATTAAAACCCTACCCTTTTTTCTTGTGCAAACGCTCCTTTCATAACCTTTTCCTTTTCTTTTCTACAAAGAAAATAATAAAAATGAAGGCGACGATACATACAAAACTTCACACATACAAAAATATGTGATATATAGTAATTGGAAAATTTTATATACATTTTCAGATTATATATACCCATAATTCCGTCTAGTTTCACTGTATATACACCAGATATCAAAACCTTTGACGGCCTAAATTTGGTCATGGCGTTTTTCTTCAAGTAGAATATTAATATAAGGAATCAAACACTTCAATTTTCACGATTAATGATAAAAAAGAATGAAGAAACTTACTTAATAGTTTTGTAATGCATTAGTAATTGTTTGGAAGCTGAAGTTTTACGGAATGCGGGCATGTGGTGTCAAAAGTCAAAACCGCTTTAATAGTTTTCCACCCTCACGACCAACATCACCATTAACTCTCGCAGTATATTCTCGCCGCCATGGGCAGACCTTAGTGTATCCTAGTGGTGGCATGGGCCACCGGTCACTTTTGCAGACAGAGTGAAAATTTTTAATGTTTTCGAGCCGGCTACCGGTCAAATTTTGGGGTATCACTGGTCATTTTTTGATATCATCAAAATCTAATGAAAAATGAATTTTTTTTAAGAAATGATAAGATATAATTCAATCTTCGATTTATATCTTTAAAATACTTTAGTTTACCTTAAAATTAACAATTTAATTAATAGATCTTCATATAAATTGTGTTTTGTTTTAAATTTTGGCCCTAAAATACCGGAACAACAACCGATACCTCGTTAATCCGACCCGATTAACTGGAAACCCAAAAAAAAATCCCCCGAACAACACTCTCAGTTTTAATTAATTTTATTTTTGCCTATGGTGCCACCTGTTAACAAAAATCCTGGATCCGCCCCTACTCGCCACCCCGATTGCAAAGAAAGAGTTGCCGTTTGATCACCCTTCCTTAGTTCGTCTCCATTCAACTCTTTGAATAGGACATGGCCACCACCGCTCGTCCTCGGGTGCCATATAGGAATGGCAACAGGGTGGGGATTGGTCCACCCATTTCCGTCCCTGATTAAGAAATATGTCCTCATCCCAACTTAAAAATCGCGGCGGTTTAAACAAGGTTGGAATCCCCGTTTAATGTAAATAGGTAATTTTTCCTACGGGGATACCGGTTAAAGTTAAACGGTGATTTTTCACCGCGGATTTCCACATAACTGTTAAGATTTTGCTATGAGTTTTAATACGATTATGCTAAAATTATAAAACATTGTTGAACAAGCATATCCGAAACGAACATAAGTTTTAAAGAATCTAAATGCATCCAAAATATCAAAATCATATAATCCAAATAAAACGACAATAAATAGCATGTTTCAAAATATTGCAAAAATTAAGTCAAACAGTTGTAATCTTGGATTGCTACAATTATACCAAAAACCTATAGGCTGACAATAATTAAATGATATCATGTATAGATTGTATATATGTTTACCTCATCACCATCATCACGATTATACTCGACACTTTTACAATATGTTTCATGCTCTTGTGAACTAAATTTATTAGTTTTTATATATATAACAACATATCAAATTAACAGTACAATTAAAAAGTAAAAAAAAAAAGACTTATATAAGAAATTTTTGATTACCTCTTATTTCGTTAATAACCAACTTTGTGCACACATTAGCCCCTCCAACGTCTTTGGATGAAGACTACTACTATGAGGACTTAATTACAGTATACCACTTGTACTAATTGCATCCTTGGACTCAATGCTAGATATTGGAATTGCTAATATATCTTGAGCAATCTTTTGTAATGTTGGATATTTAGATTAATCATTTGTTTTCCATCAAGACAAAATATCAAGCTCGGTGATTTTCATGCTTTCTCTTGAAGATAATAATCAAGCTCTAACGTAATACCTATAGAAGAAAAAACTTATACGAATAAAAGATAAATAAAACAATTAAAAGATAAATTAAAAAAGTTGATACAATGACCGTATGATTATCCTCTTCAACAAATATTTAATCATCATCGAAAAAACACTCATCCCCATCACTAGTGTTGCAACGCGAATCAACACCATGCCGATTTCATGAACTTCTAGTACCATAAGCTTCACACTACTAGAAAAATCCATATTTGCGACGGCAAAAACCGTCGCTAATCTTGAACAAACAATACACAAGGTAACTTAATTGGTTTTATTATTTCACCATTGGACTGTTGAGAACCAAAAATCTTTGGGAAAACATATTCCATTATCTTCAATCTTGGATCTAAGACGGTTGCATCTCCCATTACTTCACGTGTAACTTACCAATATTTATTAAACTTAACAAGCATTCTCTCCGCCATTGGTTTTATTATTTCATCTTGATCTTCACTCTACTTACTTAACGAAAATATTATCTCACATACAAGTTCAAAAAAGATATTAGTCGTAGGAAACTTAGTACCCGAAAACAATAAAGTCAGTTGCAATTAACTTTTCACAAATACTTGAAGCTTACTCCTAATATATATCTCTCTCTCTCGCAGCAAACTTTTATATTGTGCTTCTTGTTGCTTTAAACGTTTAGAAACATCCTTGTACACTATAGCAACACTCAACATCAGATGCATCGAGTTCCAACGTGTTTTACAATCAAGAGACAACTTTTTTGAATAATCAATTGTCAAATGACGAGCTGCTTCTTCAAACTTTTCTAAAAAAACACTATCCTTTAGTCTCTCAACTCCATCCCCATTAACACATAAACCATCTTGAAGTATTAAGTTCAAGATTTGTGCACAACATCTCATATAAAATAACTCTCCATCTAAAATGAATGAGTTCAAGGATGACTTGTCTAATAATAAGTGAATCATGAGATTGTTTGTGTTACAGCTATCAACTTTGATATTTTCCAATCATATAAAGATTTATACAACACGTTAGCAAGAACTTCAACCAAGGACAAGACACATAAATCAACCCAATAAATAAGTAATGAAAATCAATTTAGTACATAACTAATTATATTTAATACTTAGAAAATGTAAGCACAAAGTACTCGTTATTCGGCTTTGCATTTCCCAATAATCGTCGACTAGGTGTGCTGTGATTGTCATGAAACCTTTTTTTATTACTTGATGTCCACATATATGTTGTAATCGCAATATTGCTTTGATTCTTCTCCAAGAGACCGAAACAAATAAAACACATAAATTATAAACCAAATAGCAATTAAATTAAAATTAAACAACAAATAACACATTCCCCATTGTCTATATATACTTTCTCAAGATCATAAACCTTTAGAATATCTTTTTCAATGTATTAATAGATGGAACCTTGAATAAAGATTGAAGACCAACCACAAACTTTTGAAACCCAATGATGTTCCACCGGTACAAATGAATAATCGTGCACTATTACCATCTCTACAAGATCTTTTCTTGATTTCTCGGGGTCGAAATTTAAGCAAGATATATTTGTTTGCCCATCCGGGTTTTTTTGTCCCATCCCTAGCACTTGTTGACGTATATATATACAAGTTCGTCTCGGACAACTCTTCAAATGATCATGCAAGTGTGTTGTCTCGTTCTTATTATTTGCTCCTAATTTTTCTTGCAAAAGACATTCCACCTTATCCTCACCATTAACCTTCACCTTCTCAAAGTGATTCCACACAACCGAAGTAAGTCTTCAATTTACACTATTAGTATCACCATCACCTCCATTGTTTTATGTTTGTTCTTCTTCCGTGGGTGTCGTTGACGGGCCTTGGAGATGATTGATTCATGCAATTATTGCTATCGGCTTGTGATTTTCCTTGTGTTCATGCATTGAAATTTCCATTTGTGGATTGTTGACCTTCCATTAGTGGCTATAAACAACTTTCATCAACTAGTATATGATTAAAAAGCAACAAAAAACCGTTACAAAAAATCTAACCATTACAAAAATTCTAACCATACATGCAAGAATCTAAGAATTACAAAAACTCAAAGCAACAATCTAACCATTACAACAAAATCTAACTATTAAATTACTCAAAGCAAGAATCAATAACGGATCCTTGCATGGTAACTTGCAACTTTAAACTATCTTGACAACCAAGACAGAAAAAAGACAAATTGTTTGATAGCATTAGTTTGACAAAGTTCAATAATTCCCAAGTCATGATGATTGAAGTATTCTAACAAGCTTCAATTGCTAACATTTTAATAAGGTATTTTATAAGGAAGGGACTGAGAGACCAAATCAAAAAAGAGGCACTAGTTTTTAGTTATGTATATTTAGATTAGAGTTAGTGTTCAATAAAGTTCATTTAAAAAACATAGTCGCTTAATTAGTCGATTATGAATCTTAACATGGAGACAGGGAGGGACTGACTGACTGAGATTAAATTCAATGTGCCATTCCTTGTCTCTGTGTGTGTTACACTGTTGACTGTTGCTACCCTCACTGCCGAGAGAAACAATCAGGAGATCAAAGCAATCACCTCTTCAATCTTTTAGTAATCAATTGTCAAGCTGCAGGTATGTAATTATCTCACTACAATAACTGATTACACAATTAAATCTTATGTTAATCCATGGATTCGACCACCGTTGCTATTTGCGCTTGGCCGAGAGCTAAATGCTCAACCATGAGCTCAAATGTTGTTAGAAATAGAATTTCAGAGCTAGGGATTGATTTAAATTATACCTGTAACAGCTTATAGCTACAAAATCAATAAATGATGTGAGTTGGATGAATTGATTGGCAACTGCTGCCTGTTCTTGCGTCGAAACCCAGTCGAAAACAAAAACTAGTTTAGGTGTCTAGGTAATTGTTAATAATCAAATTAAAGGAGCAGGCGTGCATCTAAATGTTACTATGAGCATTATACAACTGATTCATATAGATTATGAAGATTAATCGAATGAGAGCTGATGATGTCTGTGTCGTGTATATGTCGAACAGCCGAGAGGATAAAATGGGTCTCGTGAACTCAAAATTTAAGGGTAATCGAATTAAATCTGTGGGACACTAGAAGTGGATGTTAGAAATCATCTCCAAGTCGAAGTTTGTGTTATGGTTGGAGATTTCATGGGTTGGAAATTAAGCCTTGGTCAAGAACACAGTGTGTGTGGAAATCATCTCCAAGTCGAAATTTGTGTTATGTTTGGAGATTTCATGGGTTGGAAATTAAGCCTTGCTCAAGAACACAGTGTGTGTGCGTTGACAGACTTGAATTGGGCCAGAATCGCTTATTGGACTATCCTTTAGAATCACAAATTAAGTTGTTTAATTGAATTGCGTATGGCCCATTTGATTGAATCGCCAATAGGGTTACCTGGGCCAAATCGCAAATTGATTTTTAGTATGAATCATATTTTAAGACTACTCGATTGAATCGCAAATTAGGTTAATTATACGGATCGCAAAGTGTGAATAAGCAACACAATCGCAAATTAGTTTACGGAATTGAATCACAAATTGAGTTGTGACTTGTGAAGGCTCAATCGCTAATTATGTTTTAAATGGCAATCGCAAATCAATGTTTTAAACTGAATCGCAAATTGGGGCTAAATACTTGAATCGCAAAATGGGGCCCAAGGCCCAATCGCAAATCACGTTATGTGTGGACAGGAATCGCAAACTAGTGGCTTTGGACGAATCGCAAATTAACATATTGTTTTGAATCACAAATTAGAATTAAAGAAATATTAAAAGGGAATTTATACTTAGTATTAATTAAGTAGGATCTGTGTATAGGTTCCTTCTGTCGGATTCGTTAACTGTACAACCCGGTGAATTACGGTTACTTTTACTTTTGTGTTGCGGATAAGGTGAGTTACACTAACTTATATCTTATATTGTGATACGTGTTCATGTGTGATACTGTGATGACTATTGGCAGATGGCCACCCCGCCTGTATGGCATTTTGAGTAGATGGCTCATTTTGGCAGATGGTCACCCCCACCTGCGTGGCATATTTGATAGGGGTGTTCAAAATAATCCGAACCGATTATCCGAAAATCCGATCCGAAATTATCCGAAAATTCGGATATCCGAAATTTCGGATTCGGATAGTAATTTTTTGAATTTTCGGATATCCGATATCCGAAAATTATTTTTTATTTCTTTTATTTTTATATTGCTTGTTTATTTAATTTTCTTAACATATATAGTTTTATATACATGTATTTTTTATTTTGAAGCGTACTTGAGCTATTTTTGGTGATTAAAGTTTAAAATATGGTTATTTAGTAATTATATATTTTTTTAATTATATAAAAAATTGAAATTATCGGATATTTCGGAATCCGAAAATTCGGATATCCGAAATTTCGGATTCGGATACTGAAAACCAACTATCCGAAATTTCGAATATCCGAAATTCGGGTATCCGAATTTTCGGATATCCAGTTTTGAACACCCCTAATATTTGATGCAATGTGTACTACTTGTTGGATGTGTTATATGAGTGATGTGTGTTCACTAAGCCTTGTGCTTAACCCGTATTGTTAATTATTTTTCAGGACCATCTCGTGTTGATAAAGGGAAGGCTCCGCGTGACAACTACTTTTCCGCAACGCTATTTATGAACCCTGATTTCACAAACTTATACATTTGAACATTTTACTGATTTAATAACGTAAGTTTCATGTGTTAGGCAGGTTACTAATGGTTGCATGTAATGAATATTTTCTATCTGATTTCTTGTCTAAATGAATTTATGAACTTCATTAGGGTCATTATTTAAATAAAAAAAATTTGGGGTGTTATAGAAGATGTCGCACTTAGCCGGAGGTTGTGCAGCGTGCGGGTGATGGTCTGAGGTTACGCCGGTGTTAAGTGTGTAGGTCGTGAAGTGTGAATGTGGCCGAAGGTGTCACGCTTGGTTGGAGGCCATGTAGCGTGCGGATGGCCGCAGGTCGTGTAGCATGCATATTCCTAGAGCTATCCATGGTCGACAGTTTGGAAGAGAGAGTTGAGAGTATATAAGATCGAGATTGCCAGACGCGGGAAGACTGTTAGCGCCAAAGAAAGAACTATGGTTTCTTTAGAATTATCTATAATATAAATTGAATTATATAATATAAAAATAAAATAATTAATGTAAATAATTAGTAGGTCAGGTATCGGGTAATTGGGGTAGGGATCACTAAACCTGTCTCGGTCTCTATTATAGTTAAGCTAACGTCATTACACATATCATATTATTATGTATTTATATTATCAGGGTCGGTTCAAACATATACAAGACCATGTGTAAAAATATAAAAAAAAGGGTCCTTCCTAAAAGTATATAATATAATAAAAATAAATAAGTAAGATATAAATTAGATTTTAGGTTTTTGATCCTTATTGCTTTCGAGATGTATTTATAATATATTTACAAAAAACCAAATGCATACGCAATATAAACTTTTCTAAAAAAATTACAATTTCTTCAACAATACCTTGTGTTATATTTTGCTAAATAGAATCATTTCATAATAAAACTAACTTTGATATTTTTTACGTTAAGCCTCCGGTATAATAATAATATT
Source organism: Drosophyllum lusitanicum (assembly GCA_032274825.1). Lineage (NCBI taxonomy): Eukaryota > Viridiplantae > Streptophyta > Magnoliopsida > Caryophyllales > Drosophyllaceae > Drosophyllum > Drosophyllum lusitanicum. The sequence goes on along the minus strand of JAUEJL010060436.1, from coordinate 812 downwards.
TGCCTTTAGTTATAGTAAGATAAAATTAAGGGTGAACTTCTTGATTTATAGAAGAAGTTCAACTGAAAGTTGATTGTGTTTTTTAAGATGGTCGATAGCTACAACGAGGAAGAAGGATGAACAATGAAGGTCAATGATATATGAATTTTGAACGTTGCTTTATTATTTTCAATGCATACCTTTGTTTCTTTTTCATCTCCCTTCTCCTCGATGATTACCCTAGTATAGAGCTTATTTTATCACTACATACATACATATATATAGGTTCACAAAAATGGGCCCTGGATGGCTACACTGCTTGCCCGTGCACAGGGCCGGCTTTGTAAATTATAAAGTAACCATAAAAACAATAGTATACACTTTGATTTTTTTTTAAAGTATTCTAATTTTTTTAAACTTTAACTAGCTTAACAATCCATGTATAAACATGAGATGATTAACGTAAATTTTAAATATTTATGGTATTAAGTAATGCTAACATATATAGTAAAATAATTATAAAACATACATATGAAAATCATTTAAAAAAGGGGTAAATTTATTAGAAACCTGAAATTCATACATAATAAGATCATCAAATTTTTTGTAGAACATCTTTATAATTAAATTTGAATTTTTTTAATTTAATTTAATTGGTATACATGTTTACATAATAAGGAAAACAAAACAAATAGATATCTTCTAATATAAATAAAAGACTAATTTGATAAAATTTATTAAACGATATGAACCATTCATTTAAAAATATATTTAATCTTAACCATTCATTCATTTAAAATCAAAAAATCAATTTTGACTTTTTAGAGTCAAAA
>JAUEJL010060425.1:0-18571 GCA_032274825.1 Drosophyllum lusitanicum | reverse complement strand
TATATATATATATATATATATATATAGAGAGAGAGAGAGAGAGAGAGAGAGATAGATAGAGAGAGACGTAGAATTAAATGAGAACACCTTTTAAGGTGAGAACTTGGAGAACATTTTATAGTCCTTGGATGATCTTTATTTAATGACGGATGTTAAACTTGGTTTAATTAAGGTATGTTGAGTTTATAGCCTTATTTATGAAATTAAATGATTGGTCTACAAGTGTTCTCACCATTATCTATTTAAAATTTATTCTCACCGTCTCCCTCATATATATATATATATATATATATATATATATATATATGTATATATATATATATATAGGAAGCGGTTCGAACGAGAACTGTTTTTATACGAAAACTATTTTTGACCAATCATTTAATTTCATGTCTTTTTTATTTATTTTAAAGAGGAAAGGGTAGTATGGACATTTTTACATTACCCCACTTTTTTAAAAACTAATATATCAATCAAACAAAAAGGTGTTAAATTACGAAAACTATACTAGATTAACGAGAAAATTTTGCTCTTTAATTTGAGACCGACCTAACGATCTTGCTATATTTTTTTGGGGAAAAAATTCGCGTTTGCCCGTTTTTTTTACACAGCTCTCGACATTTGCACATGTACATATATGCATATGTTGATCTGTAATGAAAAAAAACCCAGCAAACAAAAAAAATCAAAAAAATATAACTAGATTAGTTCTAAATTAAAGAGCATATTTTTCTCGTTAATTTGTTATAACTTTCGTAATTTAACACCTTTCCATTTGATGAATATATTAGTTTAAAAAAAGTGGGAGTAATGTGAAAATGTCCAAATTGCCCTTAATTGATTAAGGAAAAGTTTGATTAGTTTAAGGTTATCCATTAACAACTATTTAATCAGGACCCTCTATCTTTTTTATCAATGGCTATAATGGGTTTTTACAGTTCTCGTACGAAAAACAGTTCTCGTTTGAACTGTCCCCTATATATATGTATATGTGTGTGTGTGTGTATATATATATATATATATATAATCAATTTGTGATATGTTTCACGAGACACAACAAAAAGCATAAACGGGCAGCGAAAAATCATGAGTGATCATGGACAAACCACAAAATAAGGGGATAGTTTTTTAAAATGTATAATAAATAGTTACAATTTTTTTTAAATGTATATAAGATATAGTGAGTCGGTTTCTTAATTAATTTGTTTTTTTACCAAAAGTGAAATTGATTAAATCTAAAACCAAACTATGGTTTGATATGGACTTAATCTTGTGCTAGTGTCTACTTGTTAAACTATCGTCTAGATTTCATATCCCAACTATTTGACTATTCTTTAAAATTATGTATAATTAATACTTTTACTTTCTAAAATATTACTAAAAATGGCAGAAGAAAAAGCAAAGACGTTGAAGTGTAATAAGTTGATTTTACAAATAAACATGAGAGTTAGTTACAAATAAATATTACTAAAATTATGCCAAAAATTTGTAGAATTGGTATCTAAAGGAAAAGGTGCCCCTAATCCTTGCTAATGTTGCTTTTCATTATATTTTTCATCCATCCTCAATGTAAAATAATGAAATACCCTTATTTTGATTTTCCTCTTATATTTTTATTAATTTTTAAGAGTTAATCACACGTTTAGAGGGTGTTTGGGATTGTGTTTAAATATTGATCATCTGATTATTGTAATTTGAAATCGTAAATAATTAGTTTAAAGTGTTTGGGGTTGTGTTTTCAGAAATCAACTATTTGCGTTCTGAAGACTACAAAACGCAGTTTTGAGAATCTACTTTTGAGTTACTTTTTCAAACTGATTATTTGATTATTGTGATTTTACTCTTTCAAAACAATTAATCTACTTTGCTAAGCACTTAAAAAACCATTTGACTATTGCGATATGAAGCAGCATAATCAATTTTAAATACTATTATTTAGTAGCACATTCTTTTACATCTGATTATCTGATTCTGATTATTAAAAACGCATAGTTTATTTTCAAATCGTACTCTCAAACACCCCATTATTTTCAATGGATTACCTAATATCATCGTTATGTTATAAAAGTTACAAGATTAATACATATGATATACCTTTTGTTTCAATGCTGCTTTCCTAACGCAATTAAAAAGAAAAACTGTCTTTGCTTTATAAAACTCAAAAGCACTATAGAATAGGGGTTAGCTCTAACTAGAACCGTATAGAATCAACACCGAACCCCGAAAGTACCGATTGGAACTATTGATTTCTTGGAACGGAATACCGGCCCGATAACTTATAACCGGAACATGCACCGGTTCGGTTCGGGAAACTCCAAGTAAATACACTCACCCTTACAAGAGCCATACTAAACCGAAAGTACTGAAACTGTAATTGTTAACATTTTGAAACCAAAAACTTATAACCAATATTGTTTCGGTACCGGTTTGAAAAAATTGTCCAACAAACTCACCCATACAGAAACACATTAAAATTTTAGTAATATAATTTACTTGTAATATTCGCTCATTTAATTTGTAAACCCCCAACATGTTAAAAACGTATATGTCTCCTAATGTCCAACCATACAACTAGTGTAACATTTGTAGTGTATTTAGTTAGTACATAAGATAGTTATATAATTATGATCAATAACGTTTAAAAAATAAATTAATATTTTATAAAAAAATAAATTAAATTATGTTTATTTTTTACTAGCATGTTATCTGCACAATGCGGCGATAATAACTAATTCATAATTGATAACATGTCCGTTTTCGATAACGTAAGGTATGGTACTCACGCACTATGATAACATTGAATAATTTCCATTCACTGCATGTCTATTTTCTTTCCATCTTTTCCATTTTATTTATTTCTTTATTATCTATCAACTCTTTCGTTAATTTTTAAAATAAGTTTTGAAAAACAATAAAATAAGAAAAAAAATCTCTACTTATAAAATAAGATGATAAAAAAATATCAATGACTTTGAGAATTATGTTGATTTGAATGAGAAATTGTGTAGATATGAGATAATGTATTGTTGGCCGGGTTGGTATGTTTTAAAAAATGTTATCATATCATATTAAAGACTATATTGATAATTTTCTATTACTTAAATTTTAAAAATTCAAGTAAAGAATGTTAAATATATGAGAAATTAAACCTTTTATTTTACTTATACGAGTGTTTGTAATTTCGGGTTACATGTTATCAAGTTTATAAGGTTTAGTTATACGAATTTTTTAATACTTTAATTAAAATATTTGTTATATGAGAAAATATTCAAAATAATATTTCTATGTATGTTTTTTATTTAATTTTAAATTTGTTTAATATCTTATAGGTTGAAATTTGATTACATTTACTTGACATTTTTAAACATTATTTATTATGGAAAATTTAGTTATTAAAATGGTATTCAATTGTTTCCTTTTAGGTTTAAATGAGGGGTAACTTTGTAATTTTAAATTACTTAAAATTTAAAAGATTAAGATATTTAGAAGAAAAAGTGCTAAATGCTTTATATATTAGTATAGATATAGATACCGATAAATCGGGCATCATATACAACAAACAGCTCTCTCACCAAACGCTACCTACGACATAAATTAACGGTCAAGCAATTGGCGTGCAAAAAGGGGTCCAAGTTTAGTTTTTTTTTTCTTTTTTTTAGGTCAAACAATTTTCAACACAATCTTCAGACTATCTTCCTTCCATGGTCGATCATATCTTCAACCTTCTAACTTCCCTTTAACCCTAATTTTCTTCTACCTCTGCTTAGCCAATTTCGCTACCAACTTCAACTTTAAATTCCTAAGATCAAACAGTAGAAACCATGAGTTTTTTAAACCCTAATCATAGGCCATCAAGAACGACACCATTAGATCATCATGTACACCCAACCAGCAGCGCATCAAGTACATCATCATCATCATCATCATCATCATCATCATCATCATCATCAAGTAATATTCATAATTCTAGGAAAAAATGGTCAAATCTGTTGCCTTTATTTCTAGTTCTAGTTTTTATAGCCGAGATCAGTTTCTTAGGTCGATTAGATTTGATTAAGAATGCGGATCTCCTTAATTCTTGGACTGAATCGTTTTATCAGTTCACGAAATCTTCCTTTTCGTCGTCTGATATTGATACTGCCGGTGATGTCTCGGTGTTGGGGTTGGCCGGAGCCGGTATGGACGGGGAGGATTCCGGTGACGGTGGAGAGAGTTGTGAAGAGTGGTTGGAGAAGGTAGACTCTGTGGTGTATTCTAGGGATTTTAAAAAAGAACCTGTGCTTGTTACTGGTGCTGAGCAGGTTTGTTTTTCTTTTCAATCGTCATTACACGTGTATTCACTTGTTAGTTAGTTGTTATTTGTTAAGTTTCAGATATATGGTTCTCATTTGTGTGTCTGTTTTGTAATCGAATGCTAGCTTTTTGGTTTGTGATCTTTATAAGAGAAAGTTGATAATCCTTGTTGAAAATTAAGAAATCTTGAAAGAAAGTTTCCTCAATAGCTTAACTTGATCAAAGGACACTTCTAAGTTTGTGACATTGTCCCAATCGGCTGTGAATTCGAATTCTAAGCCCGTATTCCACCATTGATAGTTGGCAAGCAAATGGTCTCTGCCATTATTGAAAGATGTTTCAAGGTAATTTGTTTGTTAGCCGTGGGGGATCCAGCCTCCAGGAAACAATTTCGTAGGGGGTCCCAGGCCATGGGTTGGGTAAATGGTCAAGGTTGAAATGGGTCAGGTCAGTTGGGTTGACCCACAAGCTCTTTTTGTCCATTTTTATACGTAGGTAATGTGTTAGTTATTGTTGCCGTAATAATATTGTTACGATAATGGTCACACCCACCACAATCACACTGCCACGTCAACAATACACTCCCATTACACAAGTGCACAACCCACCATGAAGCACATTGCGTGGTCAGGTCCCACCGCAACAAATTCTGAGACCCACATATCACACAACCTACCGGTTAAAGTTTATAAAAGAAAAAAAGTGGAAAACAACACCATGCCTCTCACCCCACTGTATGGGGTTTGACCTGATCCAACATAGACTATATGTTTGACCCGATCCACTTCAACATAGACCTTAGGCGGCTTTCAACCTGTATGGGGTTTGATCCGATCCACTTGAATCATTCCCCTTTTAACTAAGGCTGTTAATTCGGGTCGGGTTCGTGTCATTGCCTATCGGGTTTGGCCCATTTATTTTCGTGTCAGTTTTTTTCCGTGTCGACCCATTTAGGCCAAATGTGATCGAGGAGTATTTTTTGGTTTTCGAATATGGTTTTCAAATACAATTTTTGAATACGGTTTTTCGTTTCAACTACGAAAATCAATCATTCAAATTCCATGTTTGTTTTCCAACTTTCGATAAGAATTTCGAAAATGTTTTCATTTATATTCTAACTTCAGTATTCAATGTTCATTTCGATTGTATTCGAACTTAAATTCGGTAATTGTTTCGGTTTGATTCAAATTTCGATTTTACTTTTTTATTCAACTTATATAAATGAATGTAATAAAAACTATGATGTACTACTATTCTATCAAGTACCAATAAATAATGTCATTGAACAACCAAATAATTTAAAATTATTCATCATTAAATAGAATTATGAATAATCGATTCAAAATACTAAAATACCACCTATCAAGTAATCTAATCTAAAAGTACCAAGATCATATAGTCAAAATAACAAATATTAAAATAACGTAATATTGTTTTAACTGTAAATCTTTTATTTTTTTTATTTATTTTAAGTTTTTAACGTTTAAGGGTTTTGTACTTTTGTTTGGTTGGTTTTATTGCTCTAACTCCTAAGATGTCATTCCCTTATTTGAATTCACAATCTTCTTTTCAAAATTTAAATTTTAAGTATTAGAGAAAATTTTATAATGTTATAGTTTTACCCTTAAACGGGTCATACAGGTCACTTCGCGTTGTTGGGTTGACCCTTACCCGACCTATTTATTTTCGTATCAATCCGTTTTTGACCTATATCGAATTCGTATCACTTTTTTAATATCGTGTTCGAATTGACCCAAAAGTCGCCGGCCTTACTTCAATTACCTTGGTTTCCATGTACATTTCTCATCCGTCTATTTTGACGGATCATTTAAACAATAAAATTCTTTGCAATTTAAAAGCAGAACCCAAAAGTAAGCATTTTCATATTTTCTTAATTATATATATATATATATATATACTAGCATAGTATCCGCGTAATGCAGCGGCTAGAAATAATTCCTACTTGATAACATGTTCGTTTTTTATAGCGTAAGATTATTATATTCATGCATTATAATGATATTGAACAATTTTCGTTCGCAATATATCTATTTTCTTTTCCTTTCTCTTTTTTCCATTTATTTTATTTCTTTTTTCTTTATAACTCTTTTATTGATATTTAAAATAAAATTTTAAAAATAATAAAATGAGAAACAAAAAGAATATTAAATATACTATAAATTATACCTTTTGTTTTAATTACACGAGTCATTTAAAAAATCCAAAAATGTCTATAAATTTAGGTTATATGTTATTAGGTTTATGGGTTCTAGCTATACGTATTTTTTAATATTTAAATTAAATAATATGTGTTATATTTAAACTATTATTTTTACGAAGATCCTTTTTATTTAGTTTTTAATTTGTATTTAATATCCTATAGGTTGAAAATTAATTTGCATTGACTTGACTTTTTTAAACATGATTTATTATGGAAGTTTAGTTATAAAAATGGTATTTAAGAATCTAATAAATTCCATATAATGGTTTTCTTATAGGTTTAAATAAGGGGTAAATTAGTAATTTTAAATTACTTAAAATTAAGAGATTTCAATGACCTAAATGTTTTATAATATAGTATAGATATATAGATATATAGATATATATATATATATATAATGTGATATCTTATTTATCTTTAGCTTATTATTATGCGTATATAAAACAAAATTTGCTTAATACTTTTAGTTGTTAAATTTTAGGTTAAAAAGACAGATGATAAAAAGTTGGAACAAAAACTGAATAAATGATAAACACTGTCCAATCAGACACACTTTCACCATTTTGATAATATCTCACAAATACGAACTCGGATTGAGATGATTCAAGTTGTGAAAACCAAGGTCGCGGTGTCATGAAGAAATGATAGCGACGGGTTCAAGAGTCCAAGCCTATAATGCTGGGCGAAGAAACCGGAAAGCGACGCGTCAATGCCGAAACGTGAAAACTATAAATTCGGCTCTAGTTTGACTTAAAAGACATATACTCGGTTCTAGGGTTCCATAATGACGACAGAGGCATTCCAAAAGTGATTTTAAAGCTTGAGAAAAGGTTTGCAGCTCAATATTGAAGAAGAAGGTCAAAACTTTGACGAGATTAAGGGTTGCTACCATCGGTCTATAATGGTATGCAAGTTCCGTCTTTCTTTGTTTTTGTTGTGTTCTAATCTCTGTACAAGCTAAGTGTTCTGTTTTCATTTGGATAAGACGAACCTTTGATTTATGGTTTGATTTTTATGGATTCGGATATTATAGTAATATATTATATATTTGTCATTTCTTGCTTATATAAGATTCATATGTGTTAAAGCTTCTATCTTTATTCCATGACTGAGTTTGTATATGTTTGAGGACCAATGTATCTATGTATATTTTTATTACGATTATCTAAGACTATTAGGTGATTATGACTAGCAATGGACCAAATCCTGGGGTTACTTGATAAAGTAATTAACTTTAATGTGTGTGCACAATTGCATTGGAGGACCAATCTGTGTAATTGATTGATTGTATGACCAATAAGATCAAATAATGATTAAGTCTTGCTTAATTAGAATTAGGGTCAATGATGGTTTAACCATCAAAGTTTTCGTTCAATTTTGGTTTACCCTTCAAAGTTTTTTTCTGAACAATTTTACCATAAAGTTTGAATTTGTTATGATTTAAACCTTAAAGTTTTTTTTTCAAATGATTTAAACCTTGAAGTTTTGTTAAAAAAACTGAGTAATCACTTAAGTTTTGTATGGTTTTCAATTTTACCCTCTCTACTTATTATGCATTTTAGTTTTATTAAAAACTTAACAAAATTCAAAGAGTTAAACCGTTTTTTAACAAAATTTTAAGGGTTAAATCGTTTGGGAAAAAACTTTAAGGTAAAACCGTTTGAAAAAAAATTGATGATTAAACCAAAACAGAACGAAAACTTTGATGGTTAAACCATTATTGACTCTTAGAATTAACTGACTAATTGTCAAAATAGTTGTTTCAATGACCATTGGTTATATGTTCTTGTGATTGTAGAGTTAATGAGTCGGACCAAGAAATCTAACTAGTTTAGAAATCAGTATACGATGAATAATATCCATTGCACTTATATAAATTTGACTATAAACAAGGAGGTAATCAAGTCTAGGTGGAAATACACCGTATTGATAGTCTCCATTTCAAGCTTTTAGTTTTATCTTACTTTTAAATTATTTTTTGTTTAGGTTAATTATTAGTATTGGAATATTTTATTGTGTTTTTAGTTTAAAACCCAAATTCCCCATGTATTCGCTTTGTTTAGACTAGTTAATAATTAAATATTTTAAATTTAAAATCATTCTCGTTTTTCAGGAGTTCGACATCCGGTCTTGCCAATACTAAACTATAATATGTTTAGATAACTTGCCTAGTTGTGTGATAGTGAGTAGTGTCAATAATTCTAGTTTATAAATATAAAACCTGATCTGATTCGCACAGATTACTTTTACAAAATACTTGGTCATTTTTTATTCGAGAATGATAACCACATCCTTAAGGTGACGTTTGGTTCATTGGAATCTAGGAAGGACTTGGAATGTGAAGGAATTGGATTTGGAACTTAAAAAACTTACCTATTGTGTTTGGTTGTAATAATGAAATTGGAATTGGAATTTAATACACCTCCCCCACTACCTTCTGCCACCACCCAAAACCACCACCGACCACAACCCACAACCACCACTCACCACCCCTAACCACCATCACTCTAACCACTATCACCCTAATAGAAGCTCTAACTGTCGCCATCACCACCATCAAAGCCCTAACCACCATCAAATCTGCAACCACCTAAATTGATGACGCAGGTCGGGAAGAAGGCTCCACAGTCACAACCCCACCATAATCGAAGCTCTGTGATAGTTGATGCCCTAAACCGAAGATTGTTATCGTCCAAGCCCTGATCTATGTCATCCGAGTCGAGATTGTCGCCGATCCAAACCCAAATCAAAGTTGTCGGGGGAAGATGGAACGAGGAAGGGAATACAAGAGGTCGTCGGAGATGGAACAAAGGTGTTATTGGAGATGGAACGAGGAAGGGAACATTAGAGGTCGCCGGAGATGGAACAAGGAAGTCGTCAAAAGTTACAAGAGGAGAAGGGAACCAAGTGTGAAATCGTCGTTTGATGGAATGTGAATTCCATCCAAATTTGGAAGGAATGTGAAATCCCACATTTGATGAATGTTTGCCTCATTTAGGAATCCTTTTTCTTACCAAACTTTGAACAAACAAGGGAATTGGTCGGAATTGGATTCCAATTCCCTCAAATCCCACAAATTCCCACCAACCAAACACCCCCTAAGGGTTGTGGATAATAATAAAAAATGTAATTTTAGTTTTTAAAAATGACAATCACAACTCATGTTTTTATAATCAACTTTCCATAATTTTCAAACTTATCTTTTAATTAGGCTTCAACTTTCTATACGTAAAATAAGGTTGCTATTTTTAAAAACTAAAATTATTATTTTTATTCTTATCCACAAGCCTTTAGACTGTGGTTATCGTTCTCCTTTTTTATTTTAGTGTATTTATTCTTTAACACACTAATGACTAAACCTTATAATCATTTTATGGAATAACAGACTTTAGATCTTAAAATATAACTATGAACCACTTACATAATTCTTTTGTCAAAGCATAAGATTATATAACTTCGTTTTAACATTTGAAACAAAGATTAAGCTCAATCTAATCTTGTGTTATTTGACTTATACGGTCTTACTTTTAGACCTCTTCGCTTTGAACTTTTTCAAAAGAGATTTGTCAATTATATCTTTAAAAAATCTAATCGCTTGGATAAATGCTATGGTTTTAGAGATGTCAAAATGTGGAAAAGGGAAAGGAAATAAAGAAGAAAGCAATAAAGTAGCAATACCGTTTCACCTTTTGGGCAACGGATCATCACAGACAATGAACCCCCTCCACTAAGTTTAGTTCACTCTTGACTGTTTTAGTCGACCGTTGAAGCCTCAAATAAAACAATATTAATCTTTAATCACTCAACATTACTACCCTTGGTCCAAATAAAACGACGTCATTAATCCTCAAGAATGATGATGATAGATGTAACACCCTTTCAACCAACAACATAAGGCCAATAGGAATAAAAAATAAACCCAAAGAAACTAACTAGAGTCTGAAGGGCTCTAAAAGTATGGGTTTCAAAGCCAGTAGTTTACCTATATTTTTTCCAAACTCATTGGGGGGCCTTTCTCCCTCTTTTTATGCTCTAGATTCGTCAATGATCCTAGTTCATAAGTACAAGGTTACTACCACCATATCTCATTTTCTTTCTTATTATCTCCCTATTTGATTCTATTATGTGTTTAAATTACATTGTTTGACATATATTTAGGTATATATTATCACATAAATTATTTTTCATTAATCAAATAAAGAAATTTAAGTCATATTATTTGAAAATTATATTCCATTCTACTTCATCATCTTAAGTCATTAAATGATCACATATGAATTTCACCAATTTTCTCTCTTGATATCAAGTTTTAACAGTATAAGGATTTGTAGAAGGATATAAATTATAGGGAGAATTTCATATATAACCTTATAAACTTTCTTAATTACATATATATCCTTATAAAAATCAATATTACACCAATATCCTCCTAAATTATTTAAACTCTCAAATATGTCCTTCTACTTAATTTAATAATAATTAAATCATTTAAACTTTCTAAAACATAAACTCTAATTTAGTTTAGAAGTAATCTCTTAAATACCCTTCATTGACGCTTGCTCCAACATAGGTCTGTTGGACCATGCCATTTCCGTGTTTTCTCATAAGACCAACAAGGATATTTACCTTTACAACACTATGATCAAGGCACTTTCGAGTAATTCTGGTGTCAATGATGCAATATCTGTCTACAACGAAGCTCGTGTTAGTGGGTTGAGACCCGATTCTTATACAATTCCGTTTTTGTTGAAGGGTGTGGTTTGTTTGGGTAAGAGTAGGTTGAGTTTGGGAAAGGGGTTCATTGTCAGTCGATTAGTTTTGGTTTCAGTAATTGTGTTCGTATAGGTTTGACGTTAATCCAGATGTATGCTTCTAGTAGGTGTGTTTTTGATGCAAGAAAGGTGTTTGATGAAATGCTTGTCAAGGATTTAGCGGGTTGGAATGCTATGGTCAAGGTTGGTGAGGTTGAGAAAGCGTGCGCCTTATTTGAGGTCATGCCTAAAAGAAATGTGATTTCTTGGACAACTTTAATTGTGGGTTATGCTCAGGCGAACAGGGCTTCTGAAGTTGTTGCTCTTTTTAGAATAATGCATTCATGGCTACATAGATGAACATGAACATAGCTTGCACAAAAGTATCTCTCTTAACAATGCACTTATTGACATGTATGCGAAATCAGGGAACATAAAGAAAGCAATTATGGTTTTTGAGAAAAGAAGCCCTTGATATGTTTTCTAGAATGGAAAACTCTCATGTTAAACCAAATGATGTTACACTTACAGTGGTCCTGTCTGCATTTAGCCATGGTGGGTTGGTGGAATAGGGTCGTTGGTATTTCAACAACTTGATTCCAAGATATGGGCTTGAACCAAGGATTGAGCATTATGGCTGCATGATTGATGTACTAGGTCGAGCTGGATTCCTATTGGAGGCACAAGAACTACTGAAATCAATGCCTTTTGAACCAAATGCAGCTATTTGGGGTTCACTTCTTGCAGCGTCATGTCATTTTTGATTGATTAATTCTATGCCCTAGTTAAAAATCGAACGATTGTGGAAATAAGTTCCTAAGTTTTCTATGAAAGTGTTCTTCTTTTGTGTAGTGGAATCAAAAGTTGAGGTAGAAACACCTATTTTACTCTGCCATATAATTTGTGATGAATCTGGTATAGTTGTGAAAAGAGAGAAGGTAAAGGAATAAGAAAGAAGGTAAATGAAGAAGGGTATTTAAGAGATTTTACTTCTAAATTAAATTAAAGGTTATGTTTTTTAAATTTTAAATGATTTAATTATTATTAAATTAAGTAAAAAACATATTTGAGTGTTTAAATAGTTTAAAAGGATATTGGTATTAATGTATTATTCAAATTAAAATTATTTGTTTTTATATATTTATACTTGAACTTAATAATAAAACCACGTGGAGCATGATAATTTCTACAAGTTGGTAGCTGGTATCATCTTCCATTCTTCCTCTTGGCTTCTACCGCCACAACTACCCTTTGACTCCATGACACGCAATTTATCCGTTCTTTTCTTTTTTTTCTTAATTTTTTATTTTTATTTTCCCCAAAATAGAAAGTAGAAACCTTCCGATGGCGATGTCGGCGATGATTCAGCCACCTCAATCGCTCAACACCGCCGTTCCTCCCCATCTCCAAATGGCAGCACCGTCGTCATGCATCGCCCTACGCCGCCTCTGTTTTCAACTCCCCTTCCGCCGTTTTCCTCCGCTGCCGTCACTTCGCTTCACCTCGGCGGTTACAGTTAGGGCTTTCTCTACTGACGAAAGGGAGACCGAGATCCCAATCAATGGCGAGAAGGTTTCTAATAAGCCTCCGATATGTACTGCGGACGAGCTACACTACGTTTCCGTCAAAAATTCCGATTGGAGACTTGCCTTATGGCGATACCATCCTTCTCCTCAGGTAATTTGTTAGTGGTGACGCAATTTAGTCATCTACAACTTTTAATTTCTTTCCTTAAAAAAAACTGGAATGTGTGAATTTGTTTCTAATCCTGGAAATGTTTGATTTCAGGCGATACCGAGAAAGCATCCGCTGTTGCTGTTATCGGGGGTGGGAACGAATGCGATCGGGTACGATCTCTCGCCTGAGGTGAGTTCGTTTGTCTTACCTTGTTTCACTCATCTGCAGAATGATCAATAAAGTAACTTGCACATATGAATACGGTATTTGTTCCTTTGGATTTTATAGCAGTCAACTCAAGGGCAAAAGAATTTGATCAAGTGTGTCTGGGAAAACAAGATGATTCTTTATTTCCTCTGTGAGTTTTTGTGAGATCTTTCATTTGCGTTGTATGGGCAAAAACTATTAGTGTTTGACTCAAAATTCTTGAAACAGTTTACCCATTCGCATATAGGATACTATGTGTTTTTTCTTATTAAGTAGGAGCTTTTAGAGTAATTTGATATCGATATATGTTGGACTTAATGATTTAATCAAACCAAGTAAAATATTATTAGTACTTAGTAGTACTTAATTAATTGTATTATGAAACATATACTATGTATGTATCTATGTAAATAAGTTGATGGTGGGCCTGCTGCCGTGAAAACACCATCAACAGCCAACTGCCACCGTAGGCAGTTAGTGGTTACCACCGTTAGACAGTTTTTGGCGCCAGAAAAACCGCCAAGCAATAGGCTATATATAGGTGTTAATGTACAGATATTTAGACATCGATTATGTAAACAGATTCGGTATCAATCGATCGATCAAACATACATATATACGATTATATTTTCAGTACGTTCTTGTTAATTGGAAACGATCAGGGACAACAATATAATGTTTATAATTTCCAGACCAGAGGAAAACTTGTGAAGGAATTCAAGTGTATTGAGAGTTGAGTGTATCCATCTTGCAATTCGAAGTTTTGATTGAGTTTTACCTTTTAGATTAGGCTTGAGTGGCTGAACAATGCAAATCAGTGTGGTACATTCAATTGTTCTGTTTAAGACATTAAGTTATTAGTGAATATAATTTGCTATTGTGGTTAAAACATTGACATGGCTTACAAGATAATCAATAACACAAAATTCTTCCACTGTAAACAAAGCTAATAACTGATTAATTAACATTAATTACTGTTTGCAGTCTTCATTTGCTCGTTACATGTGTGAACAAGGGTTTGACACATGGATTCTTGAGGTTCGTGGAGCTGGCTTAAGCATGAAAGCTACAAATCCCAAAGAGATTGAACAATCTGCTCATGCAATATCTGAACAGATGGAAGCTGCTGCTGCATCTGGAGCAGAAAATGCTCGATTTGCTTCACATTCTTCAAATAGTAACGAAACCAACCCTACAGAATCAAGGGTTGTCATAACTAACCAAAGCCCACCTGGATTACCAACTGTATTTGAGGAATCGGTACTTGTTACCAAATTAACTGAGACCCTTATAACCCTATCGGTTAAACTATCTGGCTTTCTTAGTGAAGGTCAATCAAGACTAATAGTTTCTGCAAAATTATTTGACCAGTTTTCAAAACTAGTAGGAGATTCTTTTCTAGCAGAGCGATTTAATGAGATAAAGAAAAACCTTTTAAGTTTGTTGGAAGTAAAACAAGACTCTGGTGTTGCAAGCCAAATAAGGGAACTGAGTCAAAAGCTAATCAATATTATTGAAGAAGGTCAACGTTCTGTTTCACCCCCATTGTTTGACTTGCAAGAACGTTTGACCACAACCATGGAAGATTTCCAGAAGCAGTTGGACATGATTGTCGAATTTGATTGGGATTTTGATCACTACCTTGAAGAGGATGTCCCTGCTGCGGTGAGGTGACATGTTCCTGCTGCACATATATATATTTTTCATTAACTTGGTCTAACCTTGTACTAAATGCTTTTTCCAGCTCATCAAATAAACATTTAATGATCTTTTTATATGACTAAATGCAGATCAAATACATAAAGGCCCATACTCAACCAGAGGATGGTAAATTGGTCGCAGTTGGACACTCCATGGGGGGCATTTTGCTATATTCAATGCTATCACGATATAGTAAAATCCTATGTTTTATTGTCTTTTCAACCCAAATCATGTTATTTTTGTTTTTTATTTAATACAATACGATTCTTAAATTTTTTTTATTTCTATAATGATTTAGATTATGAAGGAAGGGATCCTGGGTTCGCTGCAATTGTTACTCTGGCATCTTCACTCGATTATACATCCTCAAAATCAACACTCAAGTTATTGCTACCACTTGTATGATCTCAGATGCTTGGTGGAATTAGTTAACTAAAGAAATGTTTTTTGTATACTTGTTATTGTAATACTATCTCAAGCCAGTAACAGATATAAGTTGTGATTATTTATTTACTAATTTATTTGCAGGCTGATCCTGCACAGGCCCTCAATGTGCCAATAGTTCCTTTAGGGGCAATGCTAACTGCTGCTTATCCTCTTACATCTCATCCTCCTTATGTTTTGTCCTGGCTTAATCACATGATATCAGCACAAGACATGATGCATCCGGAGCTCTTAAAAAAGCTCGTTTTGAACAACTTTTGTAAGTATTTTTTTTGTTCTCTCCTTTGTTACTAATAAATAAATATAGCTTTAGAGAATGACGAATACCCTTTTGGGTTTTTATGCTAATTTGAGGGTTTAAATTTGTGGCAGGTACCATACCTGCTAAACTCTTGCTACAGCTTGCATCAGCTTTTCGGCAGCGTGGTCTATGTGACCGAAGTGGGACATTTTTCTACAAGGATCATATTCACAAAATCAATGTCCCGATTTTGGCTGTTGCAGGCGATCGAGATGCAATATGTCCCCCTGAAGCTGTACAAGGTATGTATTGTTCATTTATAATTTTAGAACATATTGCAATCACTGTTTTAGTTATATATCACTTCATTTTAATTTTTTACATAGTCAATTTGAATTTTTGATTGAATGAACAGAGACGGTGAGGCTGATTCCTGATAACTTTGTTACCTATAAACTTTTTGGTGAACCAGATGGCCCGCATTACGCCCATTATGATTTGGTTGGGGGCCGATTGGTAATCCCTCTTGCCTTCTCTTTCAACCTATTTCCTTAAGTACCTTGCAACCCAAGGCTTCTAGCCTAGTGGTATTGGGGTAATTTAGGTTCGGTGTTGCTCATGGCCTAAGGTCATGGGTTCGAGTACTGTCGTGACAAATTTGGGGTAAATTAGAATCCGTTCAAAAAAATAAAAATAAAAATAGTACCTTGCAGTGTTTGGCGTTGTTTATGGGAACTGCTTATGTTGAAGTATTCATAAATAAGATAATCAATGGTAATGGAACGCCGTGCATGATGTATTATTTGGATTGCTTTTGTTGTTAAAAAATGAAATAATCAGATTAGTAGCTGTATGTGTGCTTGACAATTTTGATTATTTAAGGACTTAAAAATAAGTTTTGAGTAAGCAACTTGCAAACTGATTGTTTTACAATCAAATAATCACATAATCGTTTTTAATTAGCAATTCCAAACACTCGTATGTATGTTGTTCTTTTGTCACATAAAGACCTTGTCTCAGATGCATAAAATTTACGATGGTTTGAATGCAGGCGGTGGATGAAGTTTATCCATGTGTAGTAGAATTTTTAAGTGGTCATGACCAACAATGATTATCAGGGAGCTTTATTCGGTATGTTAAGCATCATATGTTTGCTTCTCCTTTTCACCATAGTGTAGATAGCCTGTGAATTAATGTTTATAACATGGTGTTGTATCATAATTTATGCCGATTTTCTTCGGGATAGTGTTATAGCTTTTCGATATTCTTTTGTGAAAGTTCTTGTTTACGGTCGGTCTTCTTGAATGCAGACATTGAATTTGCTCATCATGTGTCTGTTAGTTATTTTGTGCAGCACAAAAGAACCAGCTAAACTTGGTAAACATATTTGGTGGTGTGGAGTGTGTACTTGGTAAACAACGGTATTTTGGTCATTTATATAATCTTCCAAGTGCGAATTGCGTCCGCGTGAAATGTCATCGAAGATCGAGCCTTGATTTTTCCGAAATACCCCTCGTTGATGCATCATTAATGAGCCATAAATGTTTCATTAATGAGCTGTCATTTTTATTGGCCATTGATTTATTTTAATTAATGGCCAAGATTGGTTGTCAAAGTACTCGTAATAAAAACGGTTCTTAAATAAACTATCCCCTATTTATACTATATTATAAAGCATTTAAGCCTTTTGAACTCTTAAATTTTAAGTATTTTGAAATTACTAAATTACTCCTCGTATAAAATAAATGGAAACTATTAAATAAAATAACTATTAAATAGAGTAAAGGATTCTTATATTTCATTTTAATAAATAAACCTTCCGTATTTAAAAAAATCAGGTCAATGTAAATTAACTTAATTTTTAAAATATATTTTTATAACAAAACCTTTAATTTTAAATACTGTATCATGTAATAAATATTTTAACGTAATTATCGAGTAGAAATTATTCGATACAGCCGCATTACACGGGTACTATTCTATTAATATATATGGGCAAACTGTATCAAAATACAAATAACTTTGGCTAAGCTACCATTCTATACAACGAACTTTTTTTTAAAAATTTAATACAACGAACTTGTAAAATCTTACTATTGTATGCAATCACCTGGGCTACAGGTAGCCAGTCGTTTTTATTTTTTTATATTTTTTATTTTAAATTAATATATTCTTCAAGATATTCATGTGTGTTCTACAACTTTATGAACACTTACAAGGTATTCAAGCATAAACCTAATTTAAGGAGAAATCTATCTATTCTTGTTGTTCATGTGAAACTTATAACTCATTAAATCATAAACAAAAAACATTCAAGTAATATAAACCCACAAACCCTAGATTTAAAAAAAACCCCAAATCATGAAGATGAAGAACCCTAATATACAAAAATTGCTCTGTAAACAAGTCCCCATATCTCAAATTTAACCTGTGTATAGCAATCTCCCCAAATCACAGATGAAAACCCGTAATATAACTAGTTGTTCAAATCTTATATCGGCGGTAGTTAGTTCTTGTAACTCACGATGAAATTAGCGGCGGCGGTGGTTTACTGCAACGGTGGTTGAAGTCTTGCAACAGCGGTGGTTGAACTCTCGCAACCCTAAAATCAGCGACAGTGGTGGAAGTCTCGCAACGGCGGCGGTCACACCAGCAGTGGTTGAAGTCTCGCAACCCTGAAATCAGCGACGGTGGTGGAAGTCTCGCAACCCTGTAATCAACGACGGTGGTGGAAGTCTCGTAACGGCGGTGGCGATGGTGATGAAGCGGTCGCTGGTCAGATCTGAGGTCCTTTTAGAGTGTTTGAGTTTGGATTTATGATTTATGGGTTTAAAGGGTGGATGAACATAACACATTTCATTTTCCAGAATTTTTTAATTAAAAATAAAAAATTTGAAAATTAAAGGAATTACCAGTTTAGGAAGTCACATTGCGTACAATGGTAATATTTTATAAGTTCGTTGTATTAATTAAAAAAAAGTTCATTGTATAGAATGGTAGCTTAGCTAAAGTTCGTTGTATTTTTATGCAGTTTGC
>JAUEJL010060424.1:0-30473 GCA_032274825.1 Drosophyllum lusitanicum | reverse complement strand
TGTGTTTGTAGGAAAGGGGAATTTGACCAACGCTCTGATATTGTGTTTTGAGAAGAGACGAGCCATGTTTTATAAATCTTTTGTAACACAAGTGGATGTTGTATTTTGTAAACGGTACTTTGTATTTTGTGGGTGTTTGTTCAAATGAGATTAGTAAACGCTTCCGCAGTGATTCAAAAAAAAAAATGGCTTGAAATTTTCGGTGTTACACTTAGCCGGAAGTTTTTTCCACGTGTCATAGCCGTATAATGCGAGGGCTTGTTTCAACACATCTTCGACCCATACACTGGATTGTTCTTACTTGGATCACACTCACATAGTACCCTTTGAACTTGTTCACATTTATTGTAGGATCATCCACTTGAAACTATACTGGACATGGGTACGTTGCCATTACGCAAGAGCTTTGCATTGCTCTTGAATTTGAAACCAAACTGAGTTGACCATTTGAGAGATGCTAATGTTTTCGTCCTCTGGAGTATTGACCCAACGTACACTAGGCCACACACTTCTCTTCCATTGTGCTCCAAGAGATTTTCTTTCATGTAGTACTAACAACTTACTTTTACCTCTTCTTTTATGAGAAGGCTGGGTGGATGAGGGTACTGTTCGGCTCGGGCTTCGACAAATGTTCGAGTTCATTTTGGTGTTTGGGAAAGTATATTTGTTGTCATTGATACACGAGTTAATAAGTTAAAGTGAGCTTGACTAAATTCTTGTGGGGAGGCGACAACACTTGTGAATATGTTCTTGAATCTTTACCCATCGAGCCTAAAGAGTAATCTAACATATTGGTGAAAAACGGATCGTTGTTTCGAGACATTCTTGATGCATGTATTGTATTTGGATATGTAGAAATATGTACATTGTATTCTTGCTAAACGTATGCATATATAGACACAAAAAATTGTCGATTGTGTGCAAGTGAGTGTTGCTTCGAGTGATAGCCACTTATGACTTAAAAATAATCATGTCTTGGGTGTTATAGGAATGAAGGATGAGCTCAAAGACGATGAGGCAATCACGACATGGGTGGATCGAGTAGCATCACGAACATAACAAGGTCATGATTGGCAATAACAAGCTCGTCGTCTAATAATTACTCCGCCATTATTAAGTTACTATGTAAATCTGAAAATAGAAATGATACATATTTTTTAAATTTCTTCTTTAGTATCCTTTCAAGGATAACACAATCTAGAGAGTTTTTATCATCGGTCACACGGCTAATATGGAGGCGTTAAATCATGTAATATACAATTAAATATGTGTGTTATGGTTTGAATCATAGACCTAGATTTTATATTCCATATCAATAACCGCTAGGCTATGATCATTCGGACTTCTTAATTATATTTTGTAACAAGACCAAGATAACGATATAATAATGAGAAAAGATGATGAAAATAGATAAATAGATGGCGAATATTATCTTTTTTTATATTAAGAAGTATGAATTAGAAGAATATATCTCCCTAGCTTTCTAGAAAGGAATGGAAACTAAATAAATAAATAATGTGTGAAACCTTTCAAAAGTGAAATTCTGAAAAGGTGAATAAAACTAGCTAGTGTATGACAAACTTAATGGCTTCACACTGATGTAGAGTGAAAAGGTTGATACACTTTTTCCAGCTTTCTATATTTAATTTTCTACAAAAAAATGAAGTTTCAACAAGGTATATTAAGCTTGGGCGTTGCGTCGGATTATATTTAAATAATCATATTATTTGTAATTTAATTTATGTATAATATTATATATAAGATGGTTGTCTAAAGTCGGTATATAGACAATATTTAGTTTAACATATTTCTAATGCATTTACTAATTATATTATGTACATGAGGGTACATGACTTAGTAATATTATGAGACCAAATTTAACTTACATAAATTGAAATATAAAACGTGAAAATTTATTAACGTTAAGATTGAAAAATTGAAATGGACAGTACTTATTCATTGGGAACATCTTTTTCCATAATAGAACTTGAATCCTTAACTTTCAAAAGAGATGACACCTTAATAGATGTTGACACTGCTAAGCAAATGACCTTTAATTTGGGTGAAAAGCGAAAGTTGAGTAGGTGTTAAATTGAAAATTAAAAGAATAGTAGTTTTATGTTAGCAAATAAGTTTGTAAATAATAATAAGTTTTTTGAGTTGTTAGCACAAACTCTCTAATATACAACTATGTGTATAACAGGATTAGAAACCTTACGCCCAGTTCTCGAGTTTAAGTAGGGGAGAAAAGGAAAAGAAAGGAAAAGATTCCTTCCAAATCATCCCAATTTTGGGAGGATAGTTTTGACATCAAAACAAGCTTACATTCCCCCTCCAAACCCCTCCATTTCTTTTCCTTTCCTTCCTCAAGTGAAACTCAAGAACACATTTTGTAAAGCTTTGCTTCCAAATTCTTTCCTTTCCTTCCTTAAAAAAACTCAAGAACAGGGCGTTAATCTTAAAATGGGAAGACACCTTAATACATCTAGATACCATTAGGCTGAAAACCATTTGATTTTTAAATAATAGTAAGTAATTTTATGAGATCAAATGTAACTTATATAAATTAAAAAGTAAAAGTTAAAATTTTATCAAGGGTTAAAAATAAAAATTTAAAATAAATAGTGTTTTATTTTAAGAATTGGTATAAGGTGATAATTCGACACAAAAGAGTCTCAAGAATCCTGCACGTGATATCCAAAATTATATATTTTTTATAGTACCAATAAAAATGTTCAAATTTAAAAGATGGAGCTTAATTTATTTTCTAGTTTAGAAAATAAAAAAGCATGTTTACAAAACTGTATTTTCTTATTAGTTTTTTTATTCATATTCATTTTGCTAAGTAGTAATATAAATACTTTTAAAATAATATATTCTAATAAATTGGGTATTATGTATTCATTAGGATTTATAATTTGAGTTTTATGTAATATCAATAAAAAATTATGATTATATTATATTTTAAGATAAGATAATCTTTAAGATTTTCAAATGAGTTGTAATTGACACATTTTCATTGGACCGTAACACACGGATAATCTATCTATTTCATCCGACCCATTTGACATATGATAAATAATAAATATTAACTAACTAAAATTCACATATTCGTAAGTAAATGAATTAGAAACAAAATTTGATTGGTATCAAGAATTAATTACTTTATTTTCTTATATATTTCTGTGATTTAAGTACATATATGATGATGTATGCAGTGAATAATGATGTTAGGTTCATATTTGAAGTTGTTTTTCAATGCATACTTAAGACTCAATTTGAATTCTCTCACCCTCCTATTTTATGTCTGAATATTCGTAATGTGGTAAAATTTGGTTATTCCATAACAGATTTAGTTTGATGCTTTTGTTAGACTTAGATAGCGTTTGATTACAACTAAATAAGCTTAATATAAAAATAGCTTAATTAACTAAGTCATAGTTACGGTGTTTGTTTTTCACTTAATTAATAAAGTTGACTGAATATAAAAAGCCATTAAATGTGAGATTTCCGTATTAAACTCATTTATGACTTATTTCAGATGAAACTCATTTACACATCCAGACACTTTATTAAAACAACACTTAATATAAAAATAAAACAAACAAGCTCTTAGGTGGCGTTTGGTTCGCGGATTGTTTTTTGAAGGAATTGGAATGTAGGAAGGAATTGGAATCTGAAGAATTTGGATTTGGAATCTAAATCTTGGCTCACTGCGTTTGGTTAGCTATACTAATGAATTGGAATTCCAACCTCCACCACCGCCAGTCATCCAACCTCCACCACCGCCACCATCCCCACAGTCGAAGGTCGCCAGTCACCACAGTCGAAGCCCTAATCGAGGTCCCCACAGTCGAAGCCCTAGAAGGAAGTCGAAGCTTCGCTGCCACAGAGCTTCGATGGTCGAAGCCCTAATCCCCACAGAGCTTCGAGGTCGAAGCTTCGCTGCCACAGTCGAAGCCCTAATCCCAACAGAGCTTAGATGGTCGTAGGTCACCGGTCGTAGATCGCGTGGAAAGCTTCGAAGCTTCGTCGCCAGTCGCCGGTTGCCGGTCTCCGGTCGCCGGTCGTAGATCTGGGATCGTGGTGAGCAGGAAGGAATTTGAATTCCTTGGCTAAATGGAAGGAATTTGAATTCCTTTGGTTGAGGGAAAGTTTTCCACACCTAGATTCCAATTCCATAGCTAAAAGATAAACCAAACATGGGAATGTCTAGGAATTGGATTCCAATTCCTACAAATTCCCAATAATTCCCTCCAACCAAACAGCCCCTTAGGGTCTTAAATACATTGGTGTTTGCTTTTAGAAGACTCTGATGCAAGTGTGTTCTTAGCATTTTGTGGTCATAGAGGAATATTATGAATAATATCATGTACATTAAATCAAATTCGGAGTAAAATTATTCATTAGTGTCGAAACACCAGGCTAACCACTGTCACTCTCTCTTGGCCGGTAACCTTTTGTTTAGAGTACAACAAATTCATAAGCCATGTGCCTTTTGTTCATGCTAAAACTGGCATAAATTGGTATTAAAATGTAACATAATTACGTAAATTGGTAAAAAGTAAAGATTGTTGCATAGATTTGAATATATATGAAACATTGTTGCATAAATAATCCATTTTCCCTATTATGTAACATTCCGGAATGGGGTCTAGTAGCGTTTCGATACTTTTGTAAAATAAAGAGATGGATTTTATGTTTTGATCTAAAGTTTGACCCCCATCAAAATATGAATGATGGAAATATCCGTTTATGATTAAAGTTTACAAATTACTAAATAGTTTAAAATAGTAATTCTAAATATATCCTCTTTGAAATTTATTATGGATCAAATGACAAATGATAAGTTGTGAGTCAGATATGGTAGCGAGATACCCACTAAGTGACTAACCAACTTATAAGTCTAGCTCTCCTATTTGAGATGTGATCTTTTATCTCGTATCTCAATCGCATGCATGCATGCCTACATACATACATACATACACATACATAAAAAGTAAAAAGAAAGACAAAAATGCCCTCATGTGCAGTGCACATGAGGAGACTTAACACACTAAATATACGGAAATCGTTAGAAAGGACAATGAATGCAACTAAAGGATAGTTAAAGGATTAAACTTACAACTTTTATTAAAAAGCTCTAAACTTGCAATTTGAGGTTAGTTAAAGGACCATTTATGAAATTAACTCTTGCCATGATTATACTTTTATTTAGAAGTTTTGATCATAAATATGCTATTGCTTTAAATCAGACGCTCTATTCCTGAATATTATTATTTGTTCATTTTATATTCATGAACATGGTATATTGCTTTGCATAAGCCCATGACCCATGCTTGATATATACATTGTCCATCAAGTTAAGATTAACGTTCATGCAACTCTAACCATATACCTGATGTAGAATTTACAAAACTCAGGTTGTTACCTATTTGATCAGAAACAGTGTTAAGGATCCAAGAAATCAACATGTCATTTGCATGTTCCCAATGATTTCGAAGATTTGAGTTTCGATCATGTTCCTTATACTCACCATTGACAATTGTTAACTTGTTATTAGCATTGAGGGCGATCATCATTGATCTTTTCCAAGTGCTATAATTTTGGGATCTAGTGAGCTTCTTTGAGATTAAGATCATGTCTGGATTGTCGTTTTGATGAAAATGAAGAGGATGGTGGATTGAATTAATATCCTTCGTGTTTGTAATTTATGGTCCTGGAGCCATGATTGAAATTTTTCATAGATTTGAATTGATTGCAGAGTTGATTGATTGTAAAAAGAGAATTTGAGAGATTGAAGAGTTGATTTTTTCATATTTCAGATGCGATTGGTTTTATGTATCTTTGAATAACAATGACATTTCATTAGTATTAGCTCTAATACCATATCATAGTTTGTGAGAGGGTTGAATTGATGTAAAGCTTAATTATTGAGGAAATGAGGATACATTGGTTTATATACAACACGTAAAAGAAGAGTATGTGTAATTAAGTTCTAACCGACTAGTGACTTGTAACTAAATACATAACAGCCTTAAACCTAATTACATCACATTATATGAAAGCGGACTCCTACCATGTAGAATCGGTATGGTGAGTGCATCACCTTTTGTACGGTGGATGCAATGAGTTATTGAAGCCTTTGGATTTGATCTTTATGCTTTGTACTTATGTTATTAATATACACATGATAAAATAAGTAGAAAATTTCATAAAAAATAACACGATATAACACAAAATACAAACATCATATTAAAGTAAAACTATAGTATTAGTGTACTAAAGATAGTGTTGGAAGACTATTTGAGAAACCCAAATCACGTTAATGATCAAGGTTATGTGTAAACGAGACTTAATGGTCAACCCAAATACAAAGCCCAATCCAACCTTATGTACATAAGGGTCCTTTTTTGGTCAAGCCATTCCTTTTTGAACTAAGTTTGAGCTAATAAGGTGTTTAGAATTGTTTTTACTTATAGCTTATAAGCTTAATATATATATAATAAGACGTGATAATGCACTTCAAGAGAACGTGTTTAGATTAACCTATGCTGCAAAAGAACAATATAAGTAGATATAAGTGGTGTTCAGTTTTCGAATGACATTCAACAAGCCGAATTTGAATATTTCAATTTGAAATTGTTTTTTAGTTTTCCAGTTGGTTTTTAACTTGAATAAAATTTTGAAATAGGTTTAAGGTTTTCGAATCGACTTTCGAATCCTTAAATTTTATTCCACCCGACATGAAATCTGAATTTATATAATGTACACGTAATTATATACAATCATATTTAATAAGTTAAATATTAAAATTTTGAAATAAGTTAAATTTTATATGATATTGATTCTTTCCGACTAATTATAAATTTTGAAATGAAAGTCGATTCTCAAGAGCTGAAAATTTAACTCGAAGGACTCTAAACCCTAATGCGCTTCAAATTGTTTATTTATTAAATGGTTAGATTTTTTAAAATTTATTAGTTATAACTATGTTCGGATTTCTATTTGTGAACATTCTAAGTATGTTAATTGTTTATCTACTTTTAGAAAGTAGATTATTAATTATTTTAATTAAGACACGTTGAAGGTTTTTCTTGTAAAGTTAGTTTGCAATCTGGATCAAATTATACAAATTTATAGACACTAGGTTACCTCAAATTCAAATCAAAATCGGACCGAATTCGAAGCTTTGATTTAGAATCGGGTTTATGAACTTGAATTGGAATTAGGCTTGGTTTCAAATTTAGAAAAAAGAAAACACGTCAACCCGATCAAACAGAATTAAAGAAACCGATTGATTCGAAAACCGACTTGATGAACACCTCTGAATATAAGTGTTTGACAAAGTAGTCTTTACAAGTAAAATAACTAGTTTATAGTTTCTTACAAATTATAGAAGGGTATAAATGAGTTAGAAGTGACTTATGTTTTTTAAATGAGTAGAAATATAGTTTACTCTCACTTAAAAGTTAAAAGAACACAATAGACACTTCAAAACAAGTAATTCCAAACTCTGTGAAGACAAAACAACAATTTAGACTGCGTTTAGCAGGAGAAAAATTTTCTGTTTTTCGTTTTCTGTGAAAAATGGTGGAGTTTTCATTTTCTGAGAAAAAATAGAAAACGTGTTTAGATGAAGGTGTGGAGTTTTTCTTTTTCAGAAAAAATGAAAAACATGTTTGGTTGAAGTGTTTTTTTTTAAAGTTGTTTGAAAAGGTATGAGAGTTTGAAAAATTGAGAAGTTTGGGAAAATGTGAAAAAGTGAGAAGTGTTCTGTTTTCTTGAAAAAATGTGCAAGTGAACATGTTTTCTAATTTTTAGTTCTCCTAGAAAAATTTTCTGAAAAAAGTGAAGAATTTTTATGAAAGTGAACGCAACCTTAGTAATTTACTTTACAAAAGGGGTAAGATTTTAAGTTTTAGGAATGTTTGGGGCTAAACTTTGTAAGTATTTAATAGTGAGGGTAGATTTTGTTAATTTACACTTTTGACCTGGGATAGTTTTTGTAAATTTATATATATATTCATTCTTGAAAAAAGGATTACAAGTGACAATTACAAGCGGACTATAGAAGTCGAAACACACAAGATTCGCGGCGAAAGCAGACATAGGGCGACGCCGGAGCGGCGGAAGGCGCTGCAGCTGGTGGTGACGTGGTAGTCTTCTCCGATCGGTAGCGCCGTGGAGTGCTAGGACGAATAAAGAGTGGAGAGCGATGATTCGTCTCGCTTATTTTGAGCCCTAATTGTATTCAAATCAATATGTATTTGTTGAACTGTTGATGTTTTCAATAATTGGTTGAAGTACATAGCTAATAATACTAGAGACCTAGAATGGCGGAGCTTGGTCAAGAATCAGTGGAATTTTCGACTTTGGTGAGTCGAGCTGCAGAGGAATCATACCTTTCTTTGAAAGAATTGGTGGAGAAATCGAAATCTTCCGAAATGTCGGATTCTGAAAAGAAGATTAGCATACTCAAGTATCTTGTTAAGACTCAGCAGCGTATGCTTCGACTCAATGTTCTTGCGCAGTGGTGCCAACAGGTTAGCATTTCTTTCTTTCTTTCTTTCTTTCTTTCTCTCTCTCTCTTTCTTCCTTTCTTTGTGATATTCACATAGTTTCGTCACCAGATTTTCTTGAACTGTTCGTATTGTTTTTTTTATGAAACACAGGTTTTGTTTACCTTTTTAGTTTTTTGTGCTTCCAGTTTAACTGAATCTGAGAACTTAGATGTACTTTTAGTTAGTCGTTTTAAAGTCTCACCGGGAAATTTTAGGAAGGAGAAAAAGTAACAGTTTTGCGGTACTTCGTCTTCCAAATGAGCTGATCAACCGTTCTAATCAACACACACTTATCAAAGTCAGTTTTGATTTCTTACATAATTAATTGCAAGTTACCCATTTTCCAGAAGAACAAGCCTTATTTGTAAAGGAATGTTAGATTTGAAGGATCGTGTAGACACCGTCCGAATATGATATTTCGACCCTATGCCCAAAATCCAGATTACGGGATAGTCTTCAAGGAACAGCTCGTATCAAGGCATGACCTGGTGACACTAAAATCGTTTTATACAAGCGTGTACTCCACACCTGTCTAAAATCAAGATATGAACTCCATTGATAATCTTTAAATTCCATTACACTAGAATGACCCGGTGACACTAAAATCACCAACAAGGAAGTCATTAAAGATCATTTATAGGTTAAGGGCAATGTGGTAGTGGTCTATCCATTTATCCCAATTTGGTTGTATAAAGTGTTGTCTTCTTTTGAGTAAATAGGTGGTGTGATTGAATATATGATCCACCATGTTCATACTGAGTTCTGATAGCAATGTTATAAAACTCTTAGTGGTTGACTGTGGTATAGCGACTAGCGAGTAATCATCATAGGCTGGGAGTACTTGTATTGGGTTATCTTGGGGAAATTTGGAAAGTATATGTGTGACATATAGCCAAGTATTATAAGTTCATTGCAAAATTCAGCTTGGAAAAATAAACATGATAAAAAACAAGATTTTTCCATCAAATTTGCACTAAGTTGCACAAAAACAAGATGTTTCCATCAAACTTGCATTAAATTGAAGAGAGTTGCGGTTTTTAGTTATTAAAAGTAGTTGACCGACTTTGACTTTTTGATTCCTGCCTAGTCTGAGTTGGCACCATAGTCACATAGTTCGCGGTACGCTTCGGTACGGGAACGGGGATCGGGAACGCGATTCGCTAGGTTAGGCGTATCCGGTACGGAGGGGGGTAGGTTCATTTCGGTACGCGTCCGGTACGATGTACCTTGCGTTTTGGTACGGTGTACCCACTATCAAAAACAGCTTCTAAGAACCAAACCTTAAATAACCATCTAGTTACAAAAATCAAACCAGAAACATTAATAGAAAACAGAAAAATAAACATTTATATCCAAAAATATTAATTTCATAAACCAAAATAATGCAGAATTTGAAACAGAAAAAAACCATATACAGTGAGTAAAAAAACAGCAGCAAGGGAAGGCTGGTGAGGACGATTAATAGAAGTTGGAATGTGAAATTGAATCATTAGATTATTGTTCAGAAGTTGGAATGTGAAATTTGAATCATTAGATTATTGTTCAGAAGTGTGAAATTAGATATCGAGTACAAAGAATCAGATAACAAAGAGTCGGGGGTCGACCAAAATCACCAAATGCTTCATTTTTTCCCTCCTTTGAAATTGACATACCTGAAGGGTTTGGATCGTTCCTATTTGTGTTCCAATTGCTGATTTGAAGACCGATTGGTTCGTTTTGACCATCAATTTGGTTCGCTTTGACCATCATTTTGGATCGAATTGCAGCAGCGTTCCAAATCGCGACCCAATTAGCGATTGGATCGATCTCGTACCGCGATTGGGAACGAAACGTTCAGATAGCAGATCGTGGGTGTTTTAGCGAACCATGTGACTATGGATAGAACACACCTGTAATCGGATGCTTGTAGATACAAAAGGGGCTTGATAGTCGAGACTCAGAGGATCTCCGAAACAAAGAAAATAACTGAATAACTCTAAACTCTCCTCCACCTAAATGGTTGCCGACCCTAATCTTATATAGACAGACTCCATTGACCTAACTCGATAAAATAGGAAACTAACCCAATAACTAGGAAGCTAACCCAATAACTAGGAAACTAGATAATTACTAAATATTAAATAAACAAGATCTAATTAATTCAAAAATCCCACCAAGTGGGTCGTATTAAATGTTTTCTGCTTCATGTTTTGCTTCCTTTTCATGCATCATTACTTATTAATGCCTATGGGACCTAACTGCTGTTAATGCTTTTGCTCTAAGTTCCCTTTATCTTCCTACGGCGAAGACAATGATATCGGTTTAAGATATTTGTCATCTTGGTCAACCCTTGTAATAACTAAATGCCCCTAGCCTATTGTCCTAGAAGTTTTTGCCTTTATCATTGCAGAACATACATCACCTTGGCTGCAAGGCATATGTGTATGGTACCTGCGTTCTTTTTCAATATGTTATATCATGTAATGTCAAGTTACTAGTAATAATATATCAAGTTATTAGAAATAAAATTACATAATATCTTAGAGGGAATCCAAATTAATACTCAATTTAATAATATATTGATAGTTTTCATTGTTTACTATAATTTTATAACATTTTCAGAATTCAGATATAGCTTAACTCTTGAAATAACACAATATAAGCCAGAGGTCTTTTGAGAAGCAGCCTCTCTACCCCGGGTAGAGGTATGCCTGTCTACTCCTACCTCTCGACACCCCGCTCAGGCCGGATTGAGTATTGTTGTTGTTGTGATATTATGTAATGTCATTGGTAGTTTGGTACAAGCACACAACATTTGATATTGGATATATTTATTTGAGATTTAAGTTATTTGATGATTCAGTTTTTTGTTTTTTATATTTTTAAATACATGTTGAGTTTTGAATTGATTGAGACTATATATTTCTACCATCTAATATTGGGTGTCTCAGACATCATTTAACATTTTCACTTGATGCCATAATCAGTATAACTTCTGATCTAGTCAAGGGGCATTCATTTGCAGTTTTTCAGTCTGACCTTGATTTATCTTTTTTGGAATCAGGTGCTTGAGTCATGTACCAGACGCTGTTGGACAGAATCCTGCTCACTTTGATCTATCATTGGCAAGAAGTCAGCCAGCCAATGACCTGGTATCTGGTGACTGGTTGGTTCTCCAGGTTCAAGAGCTGATATCTCTTGCTTATCAGGTGATGAATGTTATAATAATAATATTAATTATAGAAACATATGGATGCATCTGGACCACCTTTTGCAATTATCAATGTTTTTTTTATGTTCCTCATAGATGAGCACAATCCAATTTGAAAACATGCGGCCGATTGGCGTGGAACTTCTAAGCACTATTCTGGATAAGGTAACATATCTGTGATCTAAATAAAAGTATGTATAGCACTAAGTGTTGTCAACTTGCCATTTTAAGTACATCACTAAGTGTTGTCAACTTGCCATTATAAATTTATAATGTTTTTATGCCATCCCTGCATTAATAAGCGTTACATGTAAATTCTCCTGTGAATAACTACTTGGATTTGAATATATATATATATATATATATATATATTTGTATATGAATTGCAGTTTGGCAAGGTACCAGACCCCGAGCTTCCTGGACATCTATTATTAGAACAGAACCAGGTGTGAGATTATATGCAGTTAAATTTTATATCGGTCAAATCTGCTGCCGTTTACCTTAGTAACTATAAAACCAAATGTCACTTAATTTCAGGCCCAGCTTGTTTCTGCTGTTCGTACTGCATTGGACACATCATCTGGACCTATTCTCTTGGAAGCAGGTCTACTGTTGGCTTCTAAGGTTCAAGACACAAACAGCATTCTATTTCATTATGTGGTAGAAATTTCATGAGGGGTAAATGATAGACTAATTTTCGCAGATATTGACAAGTGGTATGATCAGTGGTGATCAATTGGCAGTTAAACGCATATTTGCATTGATTTCACAACCCCTTGAGGACTTTAAAGACCTTTATTACCCATCATTTGCTGAATGGGTTTCATGTAAGGTAGACCTTGTTTTCCAATTACACTTGTACCTTTGAAGAGGGTTCGTTTCTGCAATAAGCTTTTCTTCCAGTTATATTTGTATAAACTCTAGTCTTTTACTAACTCTCTCTCTCTCCATCTTCTTTTGTTCAGATCAAGATAAGGCTTCTAACTGCCCATGCTTCTCTCAAATGTTATACATACGCATTTTTGAGGAGACAGCATAGCATCCCAGAGGAATACCTAGGACTATTACCTCTATTCTCAAAAAATTCAAATACATTGGGCAAGTACTGGCTCTCTCTGTTGAAGGATTACAGTTATGTATGCTTCCGCACACGTCCTCATATACATGTAAGTTATATCTTATTATATACTTTTTGGTTTTTGAAACAACTGCATGCACATCTTGTTTACAAGTATATAATATTTCTGTGTTCTTCCTCCAGTGGAAACCATTTCTTGATGGAATCCAGTCCTCTCTGGTTGCCAAAAAGTTAAAGCAATGTTTAGAAGAATCCTGGCCGTTTATCTTGCAAGCAGTTTCTCTTGATGCTGTTCCAGCGGGTGGTGATGCAAATGAATCTTCTATAAAAGCGTCCAAAAGTGCTTTTTTTTCTGGATACAATATGGTGGAACTGAAACAGCAAGATTATCAATTTCTGTGGAGCTTCTCTTTACTTGTTCTCTTTCAGGGACAACGTGCTACTCCTGATGAAACCATTGTCCCACTGGATTATGTAAAATCCAACTTTGGCAGTGATTCACCAGTTGGTGACAGACACTCTATCGCTATGAAGTTCTACGATATTATTTTACCAGTTTTTGGGTTTCTTTCCGCAGAAGCGTTCTTTGGGACTGGATTTCTTACTATTGATCTATGTAGGGAACTACTGCAGGTGATGTACATTTTGTGTGTCCATGACTTTCTTTAATCATCTGTCATCTATTTGTCAGTATTGATAATATCAGTTATTTGAATTTCTCTTTTTGTGATCTTTGTTTTCTAATTCCCATTGATTCTTGAATACCAATATTATCTACCCTCATATGCATCTTGATGAAGGTCGAACTTCATGGATGTAGGTTTTTTCATACTACATCTTTGTGGAGGATATTTTGGATAGTCATGCAATCTCAGTTCTATCACAGGCAAGTTTCAGCAAAAGCCTCAGTCTCTTACCTGTATCAGATTTCATGTCTTTTTGAATGGTGCTGTTTATGATCAGAGGTGGCGTTTTCAACCAGTTTATTGATGAATGGGTTGATTTGGTTATTTTTTTGTCTGGAAAGGGTAAAATAACATTTTTAGCTAACAGGAAACAAGTCAAATGGTCATAATGTCGAAAGTCACCCAAAATACATGTTTAATCACTTTAATGCATAACAAACCTCCTAAATTGTTTTATTCAGGAAGCCAGATTATTATTAAAACATCTATCTTTTAGAATCACATATGACACACTAATGAACCTAGGGTTCTGCAATCTCTTGCTGTCATTTTATATGTATATGGTTACAATCTTCTCCGATTTAAAAAGAAATACATTTTTTTGGATGAAACTTGTTTTGTGAAAACCCAGCATGACCCTGAACCAATATTACCTGTTACCCACCTGGCCCTCCCAGTTTGCCACCTCTACATATGATCATGTGCAAAATTTATTTCTGCTATCTTTACTTCCTCTGCATAAGGATATCTGTCATGATCGTTATATCATTCATTGTTCTTGTCTTCTGATCTATTTTGCTGCTTAACCTATGGACATTTAGTTTTGCTTTTGTACGATGATTCAGATGTGTTGGATTAGTACTTCTGAAATTTATGACATAGTTAAGTAGTTGTATATTTGCACTGGAGTGAAAGTTTCTTCCATGGTGCTCCTTTTACAGATTGTTCAAAACTGCCCTAGAGATTTCTTTGAAACTGAAGATTTTGCATATCAAGCGGCCGAACTTTGTTTGTCATTCATGTTCAAGTTTTTTCAAAGGTAACTCGAAACGATGATCTCTTCCTCCACTTTGTCTTCATGACTACATTTATAACCAAAATTTTTAACTGTAAATTACTTTTCTTTAATTATATTGCTTTGTGTCAGTGCTGATACAACAATATCCAGTCACTCGAACTGGGGGGATAAAATATCTCTGCCTCTTACATCAGCAACAAATCTTTTGATGCGTCTAGAACCCAAGGTAACTCACTTAATTTGATTTAAATTCTACATAACAATTTGTATCATAATGTCAATAATCGTACCACGTATTCGTAATTCTATCATATAAGCATTTGTGCTCTATTAGAGTGTATTCTTCTCATCGTTTGTACAGAAGCAACTACAAGTGGCATTGGCGTTTCTCATTGTTGGATACAAGTGCATTGGAGAAGCTTTAAATGACGTATGTTTGTCAAAACCTGTTGACTATGTTCTCTCTCTGGTCGTCATGCTGAAAAAGCTCGTCAATGGTGCGCCTTCAGTTTTTTTTGTCATTTTTTATAACCTATTGCAGTGTGTCCATTTTATGTATGAATGACAAGGGTTATAATTGATTGCATGTTGTTTGGCAGAAAAAACTACACTGGATGATGATGCTCTTTCCTATTTGAGGACCATAACCCATGCTTGTTTGAACATGAATGTTAATCTAACCAATGACTGTATCAAGAACATTCATCTGTTGGAGGATAAGATGACAAACTCATCAAAATTGCCACAAAAGAAGCTTGCTTTCTCTCTTGAGCAAATTATTGCATTTGCTAAATTAGCTTACGACATTGGGCTTATTAGTGAAAATCAGGACAGTAAACCAGTACTCTATGGCATACTATGCCTGTGCAGCAATACCTTCCATGCAGCTCTTAAAGATCCATACATACAGGTAAGAACAGGCAACACCTGCATCGAGTCCTTGTATCATTGACAATTAAAAGTGGCATAAAAGGCGGGTTGAGTAATAGGTCAAATGGGTTCCAGTAAAAATGGATAAATTTTATGTGCGAGTCAACATGGGTTGGGCCGTTTGGATCAACCTACCGACAGTTTTGTCATTTTTTTTATAAAATAATTAATGTACTAGATATGATTGGAAAAGCTATATTATTTTTTAAATAATAAGATAAGTTTCTTTTAGATAACAATTATAGACATTGTAAGCATTTGAATAGAAGTAGGCAAATTTTCACCCATTTAATGCTTAGCTAATTTTCTACATTTGACATATTTGAGCCGTTGGCCTTAAGATACAACCTGAAGTGACCTGTTTTCATATAAATTTGTTTAATTTGGCACTTATAGTGATTATCATAGATAAGACGTCTGATATTGATTATTTACATGCAGGTTCAGGCGATTGCCTTGCAAACATTTACTGGTGTAATACGAGATTCGAGTCCTGAAAGCAACACATTCATAACATTCTTTATTGGGGAGCTTCTTAGCGATATTTTTGGGATCATCAAGAAAGCGTTGAAGGTATCATTTGGGTTAAAATTTCCTTTGCATTTTCACTGCTCATTTCAATATTCTCAAGGATCCGACACTGTTGTTTATGACAGACACCAGTTAAAAGGGAAGCAGTAACAGTTGTTGGAGATTGTTTGAAAATCTTGATGCTTCTGCATACGTCTTCTAAAGCTTCAGAATCTCAGAGAAGTCTGATGAGCCTGCTTCTTGAAGCAATTGTCATGGTTTTGTTAGCTTCTGAGCATGACTTCTCTCAGGTTATAGCAATTTTTTACATTGATTTTTGCCATAATTTTTCAAAATTATCCCAGTAATCATTGATGCACTTCAATGACAGGAAGTCAAAGAATTAAGAACTGCATCCATGAAGCTTGTTTCTCAACTTGCTCAAAGTCAAACCTCCGCAGGTTACTTCAAGGATGCTTTATTATCGATGCCTGTTACACGAAGGCAAAAACTTCAGGTGATTTTCTTTCAGTACTGAAAATAAAGAAATACCTTGAGCACCTATTTCTTCTTGGGCTTCACTAATACCGACTGTCCCCTTCACTTCTTTCTTTCTTCCAGTTTCTGGTGTTTATCTTAAGCTTAAGTTTTCCATCCCATTCAGTCTGCTTTTGGTGAATAGGGCTTAATATCACATGAAATGCTTTAGGATTCTTTTTAAAAAATTGCAACCTATTTTCACTTCTTTACTATTTACAGCAATGTAAGTTTTTTCGTACTGGAGTAACATGAAACATAAAACTGGTTTTGAGTTGATTTTGCCACACCATCCGCCTTGTCGAATGCCCCTTGTACAATTGCAATGACATGGGGTTAAATCTGTGAATTGCTTTTTAGTCTTCACTAATAATCATCATTTTTTTTTAATTTTTTGTAAAGATTGACTGACACCCCCCCCAAAAATATCAAGATACTCTTCACACTTTTACTAATGAAAGCAACATGCTATGATATTTACTACAGTAGCAACACACTTTCATTTTTTAACAATGTTAGCGATTTACCTTATAATTATTCTTTTTTTTACCAATGTTAGCAGCATACTTTCATTTTCTAATGACATTAGCAATGTACTTTTCACTTTTATACCATTGTTAAAAACACATTTTCAGGATAATTTGTGACTGGTTGGTAACTTTGGTCTCAAAATGCAAATATGTTACTATGATTCATTGATGATTTTCATAGATTGTTATGTTAATCAGTAAAACGAATGAAGGCATCTTTCTATTTTTAGCAAGTTAATC
Organism: Drosophyllum lusitanicum; assembly: GCA_032274825.1. Taxonomy (NCBI): domain Eukaryota; kingdom Viridiplantae; phylum Streptophyta; class Magnoliopsida; order Caryophyllales; family Drosophyllaceae; genus Drosophyllum; species Drosophyllum lusitanicum. The sequence continues at coordinate 13,190 of JAUEJL010060424.1, read as the reverse complement.
CATGATATAAAAAGATATATACCAATTAGTTTAAAATATGCGACACTGGTGGCATGGATTAATATGTGACTGGATTGCTAACATGGTGTCCGCACCAGCTGACAAATCACCAGGTTTTGACTGGTAACAAGTAAATAGGTTTCATGCTCTATGATATGTAAAAAAAATGTAAAATAGGTTATTATTCATAAAATTTATAATAAAGAAGGTGAAGGTTTATTTCAAGCAATAAACCCATTTGCTTTACCAGAAACTTGACAACAAATCTTTTCAACATTCAGGATATAATTCGTGCTTCTGTAACACAAGACCAGACTTCAACTACAAGTAAATCCTCGATGCCACCTTTGGTGATCAAAATGCCATCACAAACTGAAGAAACCAAACGCCAAATTTCACCTCTATCAACTTCCACAAATGTCAACGAATTTGCTAATGATGAAGCAGAAGAGGAAGATGAAGAAGATGATTGGGACACTTTCCAGTCTTTTCCTGCCTCAACAAATGAACTAATATCTACACAAGATATAAAACCAGATGAAAAGGCGTTCCAAGAAAACACAACTTCCATGACCAAGAGCTCGAGCACGAGCACAAGCACAAGCACTAGTGAGAGTGAAGACGAAGACATGGAAGAAGAAACTACTTTTGAAGAAGGTTTTGAATTTCAATTTGGTGGAGACCGTGGTTTTGAAGGTAGTGTTGATGAGGATGCAGATGAAAGCGATGAAGATTATGGAGAACTTTCTAGTGATGAAAACCGTGATGGCGAGGAGGATTCAGATGAATATTCTGGAGAAGATAATGATAAATCAGGCGGTGGAGATGAAGAGGAGCAGACTGATGCTGATATACTAAGCCAATTAAATAAAGTGCTGACTGATATGGATCAGGAGAGCTCGAAATCCTCATCTACTTCTGAATCTGGGAATGAAGAAAAAAGGTCAACTAATAGTAATGCTGCTTCTGAGAAAGACGGGAATGATAAAAAAAGGTCAACTGATAGTAATGCTGCTTCTGAGAAAGATGGAAATGAAGAAAAAAGGTCAACAGATAGTAATGCCGCTTCTGAGAAAGATGGAAATGAAGAAAAAAGGTCAACTGATAGTAATGCTGTTTGGGAGAAAGATGGAAATGAAGCAAAATGGTCAACTCATAGTAATGCTGCATCTGGAAAAGATGGAAACGAAGAAAAAGGGTCAACTGATAGTAATGCTGCATCCGACAAGGATGGAAACGAAGAAAAAGGGTCAACTCATAGCGATGCTGCATCCGAGAAAGATGAAAATGAAGAAAAAGGGTCAACTGATAGTAATGCTGCATTGGAGAAGGATAGGAATGAAGAAATATGGTCAATTCATAGTGAGGTTGCATCAGAGAAAAATGGGAATGAAGGAAAAGGGCTAGCTGATAATAATGCTGCATTGGAGGACAGGAATGACAAAATAGGGTCAACTCATGATGATGCTGCATTAGAGAAAGATGGGAATGAAGAAAAAGGGTCAGCTCATAGTCCTGCTGCATCAGAAGAGGGGAGTGAAGAAAAAGAGTGTACTCATAGTAATGCTGCTTCAGAGATGGATGGGAATGAGGAAAAAGGGTCAACTCATAGTGACGCAGCATTGGAAAAGGATAGAAATGAAGTAGAGTCAACTCATAGTAATGATGCATCGGAAAAGGATGAAAATGAAGAAAAAGAGTCAACTCATAGTGATGTGGCATTGGAAAAGGATAAAAATGAAAAAAAAGAGTCAACTCATAGTAATGATGCATCAGAAAAGGATGAAAATGAAGAAAAGGAGTCAACTCATAGTGATGCGGCATTGGAAAAGGATAGAAATGAAGAAAAAGAGTCAACTCATAGTAATGATGCATCGGAAAAGGATGAAAATGTAGAAAAAGGGTCAACTCATGGTAATTCTGCATTGGAGAATGATGGAAATGAAGAACAAAGGTCAACTCATAGTGATGCTGCTTCGGAGAAGGATGGAAATGAAGAAAAGGAGTCAACTTATAGTGATGCTGCTTTGGAGAAGGATGAAAATGATGAAAAAGGGTCAACTCGTAATGTTGCTGCTTTGGAGAATGAAGACAAAACTTCAACTCATAGTAATGCCGCATCAGAGAAGGATGAAAATAAACATGAACAAGACGAGGACATCTCTGGTCAACACCGCATTGATGAGGCTGAAGATTTACCATAGATATGAAATTTCAACCAGTCGGATGAAATGAGTTGTGAGAGACACCAAAAGAGAACAGGTGCATATGTTCATACAACTAGATGTTTGAGGTTACCTTATGTGTGGACTTTTTATTCTTTTCATCTCACATCATCAACCATGGTCTGCTGTCTCTCACTAGTTCCCTATTAAATTTCATGATTTTATTATTCTTTTTGGGGGATGAAGAAAAAAGCCTTTTACTTTGGTAGTTCAATTTACATAAACAAAAATATTTTGCTTGTATAAACTATTACTTTGTATAATATTGGTCAAATGATTTTACTGAATATGATAGCCAATATTTGTTTTGATCTGAATTCACAATCCAATGCCTGAATTGCCCTCATTATACCGCTCAAGCTATGTTTGTCAGCTTTTTCAATATTTATTAAACTCAACGCTGCCCGTTCGAATGCTTTGTACTGTATGTCTTTTAATGATGGGTACTACATTTGGAAAGAGCCAGCACGGCTTGGGCTTGTATTGCCAGTTCACGAATCTGTCAGCCTAGACCTACAAGATGTGTGTCAAACAGGAAACCAACCAAAACCTGGGATAAACACTTCTTCAGGGCTCCAGGTAGGGGTATTCACGAGTTGAGCTATTAACAAAGTACTTGAGCTCGTTTAACTCGAGTTCAAGTATAATTATTTTCAAGCTCGAACAAAAATTGATTACTCGCCGAACTCTAAAATACTAAATGTTATGCTTGACACATTTGAAAGCTCGTTTAATTTTCTTGAGCCAAATGAGCTAAACGAGGCTATAAAGACTCTGTGTTTCAAAACATGACATAAATATTAGTTGGATTTTGAATTCAAATTTATAGCCGTACGTACACAAAATTGTTACTTCTTTAAAATATATCAACCTATATTTCAATTGTTATTATGTGTATTAATCTTTCAAAAGTGTTATTGTGTATATTCAACTTTCAAAACTGTTATTCTGTGTATTAAATTTCTATTGTATATACTAAACTTATTATGTGTATCAATCTTTCAAAAGTGTTATTGTGTATATCACACTAACATTTTTAGAAGGTGGATACACATTGAGGTATAGTTTAAGATATTTTGGAAAAGTAAACCTTTTACTTCATAATGTCTTTTTCTTGGTTCCTTATGTTTCATTTCTTTATTTTTGAAAGTCAATTGTATTAATTTTAACTGATCAAAGATTACACCGACACACTTGATATCTATTACAAAACAACAAGACACTGAATCGATTATACATACACTAAACCTCATCCGGACACCATTGTGCCCCTTCCACAAAAGGTTCCTGAGTCCCCGATTGCGAAGGACCAGACTTCAATTGTAGTTTAACAACGAATAGTGCGTCAAAAAAGCTATATACAGGAGGGATTCATCATCGCTATAGCATAACTCCCCAACAAAAGTCACTTGCTGGGCCTCAAAAACTTTAATTCCTTGGCACAACACAATCTGAAGCAACGTAGAGGCTTGGCGTTCAGGTCATTATTTGATGCATGCTGTCGACTGGTTGATCACAAAACTAAACCGTGCCAAACCTTCAGCCCCATACGACCCATGGTTCGCTCTCGAGATCCCACTCTTAGCTAAGTAGTCCGCTTCACTATTATCCGATCTCCTGATCTTCACAAACGTCACCTCCTCAAAGTTTGCAATCAATAGATCTATTAGTTGAACGATTTTCAACAAACCTTCTGTTTCATTTCTCCTGGCATAAAACTACTTTTTCTTCTTGTGTACATTTTTTTGTATACTTGGATTTTAATGAAGTAAAAAGAATTTAAAAAACTAAATTTGTATATCAAAATATTAAATAAACTGCCCATTTTGTTAACAGATTAATGTAGATTCTTTAGATAGGGTATTAAAAAAAATAGAAAAGCAAAAATTTATTGCAGATCAAGTTTTACCAACTACGTATAATCTGGGAATTATAGTGTTTTGATTTTTAAAGCTACATTGTTTTTGCACACTAACGAATATTTTGCTCAGTTTTTTGAAAACCAATACGTCAAGATGCCACTTGGTAGTAATTTATAAAAGGGGCATCGTTTTCAAACAACTATATGTTACAAAGTACAAACCCTCATTTCATACGTAATTTTTATCTATACTATATTATAAAACATTTAAATCTTTTACTTAAACTCTTAAATTTTAAGTATTTTGAAACTACTAAATTGCTCCTTTTATAAACTAAATGGAACTATTAGATATAGTTTAAATAGATTATTATATTCTATTTTAATAACTAAACCTTCTATATTAAAAAAAATAAAGTCAATGCAATTTTTTTTGAAAGGGTAAGTCAATATAAATTAGCTTAATTAATAAAAAATATTTTCATAACTTTTTTTTTTCAATTATGAAGAACAGAAAAATAAAGAAAATGAAAAAAGGATAAAGAAAATAGACATGTCACCAAACAAAAATTATTCGTTGTCACCGTATTACATGAATATTATACCCTCTACGTCTTGAAAACAGACATGAGTAAAATTATTCGTTACAGTCGTATTGCACGGATACCATGCTAATTATTAATAATGAATACTAATATTGTTGAGTTTTAATATATACGTTATATTATTTTTCAACGATATCAAGGTTTTTCAAGTCAAATAATAGTAAAAAAGTGTTTAATAGTTTACTTGGCCAAACTATGGCCATTTCAAGTTGGAAATGCTCGGAAGTGAAAAAGGACATACAAAGTTAGATAAATTACGCGAAAAAGATTGAATGTTACATTTCTTGTGACACATAACAGGAATAAAATTGAAAAGGAACTTTTATTTCCTCCGTTTTCTTAACTGCCACTGAGAGTAGATAAACTCAATGCCTCCATTTTTACGTGTTTTATTATTGTGTCCATAATTCATGAAAAATACATATATTTCCATCAAATATACGGAGGAACATCCATAACGAACGAGCAGGACTTTAGTGTTACAAAATTATCTGGTTCGTCATATGTATCTATCTCACCAGAAAATAACTAGTTTTTAGAAAAAATATCTACTGTCACTCTTCTCACTTTGCCTCTTTAAAATCGCATTTGATAATCAGTTGAAATGAAATGATGAAATAATATATATAGGCATTTTGTTCACTACATTCCGAATATTGTGATTGTAAGAAATAGCCACACACTGTATCGGATAGGGGTGTTCTTCGGTTGGGTTATTCGGGTTTGAGGTAATAATATATTACCCGATTTGGTTTTCGGTTAGTTTGGGTCGGTTCGGGTTGAACCGATTAAGAATTTGTTGTTTGGCACTTTATGTTTCAATCATTGTGATATTAGACAATAGGCTAATCTTATTTTGTTACTTTTGTTACTAACTTCATAATAAAGGTTATTAAAATCGTATTTTATTAATATTTTGACTATGTGTGTTTTCATCTTGTCTCTTAACTTACTTTTGTTAAACTAGGAATACATAAATCATTATACAATGATAGTATTAAACTTGTTTTTATTAGACAATAGGGTTATTTTATTTTATTACTTGTGTTATTAACTTCATAATAAAGGTTACTAACATGATATTTTATTAATATTCGAAGTACTATACGGCTAAACCCTTATAGCCTTATGCGATGCAGTTCAACAAGTTTACGTGATAATTCAGGTTTCAATTTCCATTAATTTATTTGAAATATATATGGGTCATATCTTATTAGTTAAACCCTTATGTGATGCACATTCAACATATGGGCCATATATATCTTATTAGTTAAAACATATAATTAAAAAAAAAAACATAAAATTCTTAATTGGGTTAATCGGGTCACCCGAACTTCTTTTTTTCTAACCATCACCCGACCCTAATAAGGCTACTTTTAATCGGGTTACCCGAATTAGTCACCCGAAAACCGAATAACCCGACCTGATTAACCCGAATTTGATTCGGTTAGGTCAGATTATTCGGGTTCGGTTTTTTTCAACACCCCTACCTACCGCCTCCTACAACAAATCGACATTAGCCACATGCCACAACCTAAGTGGGTAGCGATTTTCACACAAGCAATATTTTCCCCTAACCGATAAAATCTTAAACCTTTCTTTTCCTTACTTATCTCGCATACCATATCTGTGAATGTTTATCATGATAAAGAGTGTTGTTGAGTGTAATCCTTCTTACTTACATATACATATGACATCAATAGATTAATTCTTTCACACATATCATAGATTGAGAGTATGGTAAATTGGTAATTAGTTTTTTTTTCAAATTCTACCCGGTCTAAAAAGAAAAAATGTTCGGTTTTTAATAATTCCAAACACTTTTGTACGTCAGTTGGAAACAGAGAAACTACAGCATATCGCGCGTAATTACTACAAACATTGGTGGTCATTTTGAAATTCCAATACTAGAATTTACTAATCGAGATTTCCGGAACCCTAAGGCCCTGTTCGCCGTCGTTTCTTCCGTCTCCGGCCTGGATTTCGTATTCCTCTCCTCTCCCGCCGACATCGGCGCCACTGTCTATACCTCCACATTGGCGGTTACGACAGTTATACTTCTCACACTTTGAAGAGGTATATCCTCTTGATTCATTAGTATCTCTATAGCATGATACACATCTGTATGTATATAAATGTTGTGTTTATTTGTAACTCGTAGTTAGTGAATTGTTTCTGTAATCTGATCAATTCATAATACAACGTGCAATTGTTCATGATTTCACGTTTTCAGTGAGATTCTGCAGCGCTTTGTGTGTTTACAGCTTTAATATTTGGACATGTTTTAGGTTATAACTACATATTCGCCGCTTTTTTTTTTTTGAATGAGAATATTGAATGGCCTAATGCAAATTGAGTTTATATTCAATAACGCAGGACGAAAAATATGAGAATGAGCGGCAATTAAGCTGCATTTGCTCTCTTTTATTCAGTGTTGTTATCTTTTGGTAAAATATGAAGGTTTTGAATTTCAGAACATCATGGTATGAAAGTTAGAGTTTTTTAGAAGTAAATGCTCAGTAATGGTATGAAAGTTGTGATCAAGTGTAGATGGAAGTGTTATAAGCCAAGTAATTGTTGCTTTTGGAAATATGACCTCAAAAGTAAAAGTTCAACACGGTAAGCTACTTCTAAAGTAGCATGAAAAACCTTTGAATGTTGACATAAAATCTTTCTGACTTGTTACAAGTGACTGAAAATATGTTTGTTATTTTCGGAAGCACTTTACCATTTTTAGTTATGCAACTTATTTCCAAAAGTTTCCCTCCGTTTATAAGTGAATTTTATAGCTACAAATTATGTTAATTTTGCCAAGGTATGTACTCAAGGGCTCAAGGCTACAATGAGCTTCAGAACACTAATTGAATATCCAAACAGAAATTTATACAACTCATATTGACTTTGTAGAAAGTATCAATTAACCTATACTTTTAACTTCAAGACTTCATATGGAATATTCATCTGATAGAATTGGAAAAGATATATAATAATGCAAGATAACTACAGGGTCTCCATCTGATCTTGTCAGATGTCATTTCATCCGTTACGAACAGCAAATTAAGGATGCAACAGTTCACAATCAATCATCTCATCATTATGAAAGCCATTATTTTATAGATTAGTTTATTTAAGTAATCTTCAAGTTACTACTCGATATTGCAAATTTAGAAGGTACTATATGGATCTTGATTCATTTTTATTTAATTATGTTGTTATTATTTACTTTTTTTTGCCAACATACCAAACTTTTGAAACTACCTTATGTTTCTTCTGTTGGAGAAAAAGAAGTCATGCTTCACTTAACAAACACATCAAAGAGATTAAGAGAATATGTTGGTTGTTAAATTACCAAAAACTACTCGTGAAGAGTGCATTACTGGAATCTAAAGAAGCGTAAACCTTTTTAAAAGAAATAGTTCCTATTAATTAGTTGGTGGAAGGATCGAAGATTCCAACCGATCATGACTTAATATGATACAGCATTTTTCTTGATGGTTCTTGCAACTCAGAAACCAAATGTAGCAAACATGACATGTGTTACTTTTCAGACTTTCAGAGTAGTTTTGTGGACAAGTTAAAGTTCTTTGTCAGCTTTCAGTCCACCATATCTTCGTTCCTTTGAGACTATTCTATAGCATCAACTCAGTGTATAGCACCTGTATATATGTATCATTGGATTGGTTTGGAGAATCATTATCAGTCTTTTGATGTTTTTATGTGATTCAGTCTTGAAGCAGGTACTTGTAAGAAAGTTCATTATTGTTTATGAATTAAAGATATAAAGTGATGAAGAAATCAAGGGCAACAAAGGTAGTAGTGAAAGGAGAGGTTGACTACAATAGTGCTTGGTGGTGGTTGAATCACAAGGGTATTTCAGCTCCATTTATGTGTGTTAGTCTATTCGCAATTCTTGTCCGAGTCGCTGTATCTCTACACCCATATTCTGGAGCAGGTGATCCACCCAAATATGGAGATTTTGAAGCACAAAGACATTGGATGGAGATCACAACCAATCTGCCCGTCAAGGAATGGTATCACAACAGCACTAACAATGATCTCAGTTATTGGGGACTTGACTACCCACCGCTTACTGCCTATCAGAGCTATGTTCATGGTCTTATTCTAAGATTCTTCCATCCGGATTCTGTTTCACTTTATACTTCACGAGGCCATGAATCCTATACTGGGTAGGTTTTTTTATAAAAAAAAATTGTGGTTATAATTTATGCCATTGGATCATTGTAGTTATGTTTAGTTGACTTCATGCTACCAGATGGTGTTAAGGAAGCATAATTATGATACTGAAAACATTGCCTACAAATTTCCAACTTCTCCGTTTCTTCTTCCTGCAGAAAACTGCTAATGAGGTGGACAGTTTTAACCTCTGATGTCCTCGTATTCTTTCCTGCAGCTCTATGGTTTATTGTAGTGTATGCAGACCAATCGAGACGCAATAAAAGCAACTTAGCATGGCATGTTGCAATGATTTTGCTTAATCCATGCCTGATCCTTATTGATCATGGACATTTTCAGGCATGTATAGAAATTTCTTGTAGTAACATTGTTTACTGAAGTTATATTCTCATTTACATGTTAATGAAAACTCTTTTCCTGAAATAATTGTTTTTTTTTAATTGTAGTATAACTGCATAAGCTTAGGGCTTGCTGTTGGAGCTGTTGCAGCTGTACTTTGTGGCAAAGATCTTGTTGCTTCATTCTTATTCAGTCTTGCTCTCAACCACAAACAGGTGCTTCTAACCCGTGTCTAAAACATATAAAACCAGAGAGTTTATATCATTGTCAATAGGGCTTGATGTTCCTAGTTCTTTTATACCCTCAAACTGGAACTTATCTTTTATTCTAATGTATTTCATATCCTTCATTGTAGATTATTTTTTTGTTTCCCATACATCCAAATTAACATCTCCCAAAGAAAAACACTTGTTCTGGCTTACACCAGCTTACTCTTTTCTGGTGGACGTTGTATCATTCTGCAGATGAGTGCTTATTATGCGCCTGCATTTTTCAGCCATCTGTTGGGTAAATCCCTAAGACATCAAAATCCACTTCTCGAGGTATCAAAATTGGGCATGGTTGTTATTGGAACATTTGCTCTTGTTTGGTGGCCGTATCTTCACTCCAGAGTTGCAGTTTTTGAGGTACAGAACTTTGAATTTATATCAACTTCAAATATTATCTTTCATCATTTAGTTAAATCATCGTTATCTTCTTGTATATTTGATGTTTTACATACTCTCGTGGTTATAGACTTATAGCTGCTTTTTTTAATCTTCTTTTTGACATTTGGGATGCTCTTTACAGGTTCTATCCCGCCTAGCCCCCTTTGAGAGGGGAATATACGAGGACTATGTGGCTAATTTCTGGTGCACAACTTCAGTGCTCATAAAATGGAAGCGACTGTTCACTACAGAGTCACTGAAACTCCTAAGTCTTTCCATGACTGTGTTATCATTCCTGCCTTCCATGTTTCTGCAGATACGGGCTCCAAGTAACCGAACTTTTCTCTATGTACTGCTTAATAGCGCTTTCTCGTTCTATTTCTATTCATTTCAAGGTATGCTAACTAATTTCCTTTTGCTTTCATCATTTTGGATTTATTTTTATTACTTATGATATTTTGTGTATTTATTTGAAGTTAAAAGCTAGTACTAAAGGCATCTGCCGGTAAATTATAACAAGTTAAAAGCTAGTACTAATAGAATAGTGCCTGGAGATAATGGATACCAATTTAATGGCCAAATCTGATTTGTTATTTGTAACTTGATTCATAATAAATAAATAAAATCATCAAAGTTTTATAAGTCTTTTGTATCCAAATCTTATTCTACATCCACATTGGAGGATAGAGTCTAAAAATGACCGACTCGATTTGTTAAAAAGCTAAAAAGGTAGCACCATCAATCATATCTTTGAAAAAAGATTATAATTCAAAATTTTAATACTTTAAGTCAAAAACCACACCTCTTTTACTATGTAGATATAGTCTATGTATATTAAATAGATAGCTTATATTTACTTAAGTTTTTTATATAAATAATTACATCTCAAGCTGATTCCGTTGCTCTATATCATTCTTCCTCCTGATAACTCCAGGGAGCCTGTGCTCATCGGCCATCCCTTCGGGTTTTTCAATTTCTTTTTTTGTACAGGAAAACTCACATATTACCTTAACCTACTCCTATAACAACACCTTGAATCCAAGACCTTGAGGATTACCTTCAACAGGGATACCGCAGGGCCAAATGCATTCTGGTGGGTTCTTCAGTTTCTAAAACTGCAAACTGGGAGCCCTTATTATTTCTTATTGCCATCATGTTCTCGCTCACCTCGGTGAATTCCCCTTCTCTAGTTTCAATTTATCATAATTATATCATGTAAAAATGATACCATGGTATACATGCATATTAATTCATGTATAATCCTTTGAATATAGTTGAACAACAAAGGTCTTTGTATATTGATTGTGTTAGTGAGGATACAATTAAACGTACATACGTAACTTCCTCAAATACATGTATTTGTATATTGCATCAACAAATATTTAAAGCCCTAGCCGCATATACAACCTATCTAACACTAGGTGCAGATACAACCTGCCTAAGTCCTAGCTGCCTCGTACAAGCTGCCTAAACCCTAGACCTAGCTGCTGCCATTTAGATGGTTGCCCTTACGGTCCAGCTCTTGCAACAAGATTACCACCATGAGGTGCATTGTTCACCTTGAACAGGGGAATTTTTGCTGAAAACTAACCACCTCTGTTGCAGGACGTGCTGCCGGCTGTTTTATCCGGCCATAGACTTCTATTGTTTGCACATTGACATAATTGCCTATAGAATTTTCTTAGTCGGCAAAATCCAGCAAAAACCGACCTTTTTCATGTGTCATCTGCTGAAATCAGGTCAGATTTGATGGCGTGTTGCAGTGCAACCTGCCATCACCATGGCTCTCACCACGGTCTTCCCAACCGTTGAGAAAACATCTCACAACTCTCATAGTTTTGTCTTTATCCTAACTCCCACCAACAATGGTTATTGGAAGGCCATGTTTCAACACTTTCTCGTCACAAGTAACTTCTTTGGATATGTAGACGGGTCAATTTATGGTCCATCCCAACATCCACACCAACCGAAGCCATCTCTAAGGTAACCCTAATTACCTATTGGAGTATTGGGATCTCCAAGGATACTTACGTTCATATGCCGATTAACTGCCTCGTCTTTGAAGCCTCCTTTTTGACATGTTCAAGGTCTACCAGCTCGCAATCTCTGGCTTGCCCTAGAATGGGCCAATGCAGCTCACACATCTTCAAGAGAAAACTTCTCAAGATCGAGATGAAACCCTATATACTTATCTCAATTATGCACAGGAATATACAATGGTCTTAACTCTTTAAGTTTACCATCGCTGCATGACAATTCCCTCTAACTTTAGTGAACTTCATGCTCTACTTAGTGATCACGACTACATGGTTGATATGACCCATACTTGATGCTTCTACCCCATCTATTCCTTGGCCCTTTATTACTACTACCGGAGATCTTTGATCCTCATCTTTTCTGGATTCTGATTACCATTACAGCAGCACAGTTTTTAGCTGACCAGTAACTTACAGCAGCACAGTTTTTAGCTGACCAGTAACAACTAGCTAAAATTGGTCCCATTGCATCTGTTCTTGGTTTTCGGTTGGTACCCACCACACTGTCAGGACCTCAAGTCTTCTAAGGTAATGTTGGAAAAATTAATTTTGTCCATCTTTATATAAGTTTGTGAATAATAAAATAATAAATACATTATATTTCTATTCTCAGACACTAAATCGGTATAACTAAAACACATGAAGACTCACCACAAAAGCGGGCAATTAACTATTTGATTACAATTCTAAACTTTTGTTAAAATACAAGTATGATACGCACGTACATACACACGTGACCTTAAATCCGTTTTATTACTCAGCAAACATGTAGATCCAATAAAACTATTGAGGAATTTTGTATCATACTTTTATAATTTATGTATAAGGTTTAAGGAAATCTTATAGCTTCATTTGTTTAGGAAATGACTTATGGACCTTAGCTTAAATTGGTAGAAATTTAATCAAAGTGATTTGTACATAGTTAAAACTATTGGGTACACAATCAAATATTCAAATACAACTTACACATAATATATGGTATATTATCAACATAATATAACTAATGTTAAACCATAAAATGTAAATGGTTATTCAAATCACGAAGCGGGTAAACGAGTAAAATGGGTATACAGACCTAACTGGTATACATGTGGCTATTTCTGAAGCATCCCTTTGGCCATCCATTTGAAACCCCTTGTGTAGGGGTGAACAAGAAAAACCGAAACCGAACCAAAAACCGAAAAAACCAAACCAATATAGCAACCGACGGTTTTGGTTTTCGAAATTTCAAAAACCGACTTTTTCGGTTTGGTTTTGGTTTTTACAATTTCAAAAACCGAAAA